>JAQFXM010002240.1:0-25895 GCA_034693345.1 Entomobrya multifasciata
TTCCCAGAAAAAAACTGACAAGAAGATTATGATGCATTTATAGGACAAATTAATGAAAAGAAATCAATCTCCTGAGAAAACGACAAAGTCTACATTCTGTTCTATGCTGTATAACATGTAGGTTGTCAAATATCATAATAACTAGAGCAGCAATAAAAGTTTCTCGTTTTAGTGAAGGTGAGTAAATTACTTCGAAATGAATAGGTACATAATCCAACACATTGGTTTACTGTTAGAAACAGGAATATAATTTTGGAAGTAATATACAATATATAATGCAAGTATATTTAGATGAATTCCCTCCTGTTGCTGCTAAAAGTCCATCGATTTACTAAAATATATTATTGGAATCTTCATGTGGAAATAGGTAATAGTAGCCCATCACTCCAAAAAATATGTATTTGCTTTCAAAAAGAACCAATGTCAGATTTTATGAATGACAAGAAAGAATATCCCTATTATTTTCTTCAATAAATACAAAATATAATAAGAAGAAAAAAACATCAACCTCACATCATGCATCAGTTTATTCCTCCTTCATCTCATCATCATCATCGTAATTTAGTTGCTTATCAGACCTGTCATCATTATAATCATCACATCATCACCGCCGCACCGCAGCAAAAGCACCGTGCACACTTTTACAACTTGCGGATGAGTGACTAACACAACACTCCAGCTAGACATTTTGGATGGGTCGTTTCACAGAAGAAATACTGGAGCATTTACTATTATTATCATTTCCATGTCAGTTTACTGTGTAACTAACATACAAACATTACAATGGACGTATAGAGTACAAGTATTTTATTGTTTCTCTTGCAGTTAATCTACCTCTATCCATCATTGCAGCAGCGCTACATCATATCATCATCATCACTATTCCATGTAGCAGTAATCATCGCCTGTCGTTTCACAGTTGTTAAATGTATAATGCCAAACTAAGCATCAGCATCTGTGGCTTGGCTTGGCTAGAATTTTCCTTCATCTTCTTACAAACAAGCTATCTTTGAGTTGATAACGGAACGGTGGTCGGGTCTAGCTATGGCTCCTCAGTAAATATACTCATTCCGCGTCAGGCACTCTTTACCTTCACATCTCTTCTTTCGCTCTTGCAAAAAAACATTTTCTTAAGGTTTACTTTCTCACTCTTCCTGTTGCCCATTTCGGGGTTTTTACAAGTTACTAAAATTCTTATTTTGCTTGCTATTTTCGCAGGAATCAAAACAAGATTTTCCATACTTTTCCACTAATAAGAATAAACAATCGGAAATCAGAAATAGGTACATAACAACAACAACAGTTTTCCCTGCGTATTAGATGTTTAATTAGTGTTTTAGTTTTCACTTTCAAGGTTGAATCAACAGCTTCCAGTAGCAAAAAAAAACAGGTTGTTTTCTTGTTTAAAAAAAGTTTCCTAACGCCTAAAAATATACATGGTTGGCATGAAAGAGAGATAGAGAGGTTTTTTTTCACTCTCTCAGGACAATAAGTGATGGGAAAATAGAAAAAAAACATGAGATTTTTTTTGTAAGGATGTGCTTGTCTCTATTCGCCCCAACATTTTTTTCTACAAAAGAAAATAACTTTCCATTAGTTTCATTGACATAGCTTTCGATACTATTTCAAATAGTTTTCTCCTCGTTTTCTGATAAAATAAACAATTCCTTTGGGAAACATTATTCAGTGAGCTATAAAGCTGTATATGTATGTACATACATGGATATTTTTATGTGAACTTGTTGGAATAAATATTAAGACAGTTTTTTCAATAAACGTGAAAGATAAAATAAAACTGTTGAGTACTAAAGCGATGAAATTGTGAAAAAATCTTCAGATTGTAAAATAGAGCAATATCTGCAATTGAAGTAACACGGTAGCAAATCAAAGGAACCTTTCTTGTAAATCAATTGACATCATCAAATCACTACATCCAAGTGAAGAAAATGGATGAACGCCGGGATTTAGATTTGGACTCTCCGTCTACCCATCTCAACTGGCTGGATTTCACTGTCATTGGGGTTTACTTTGTTTTCATACTATTCGTGGGACTATTTGTAAGTATGCCATACATCATTTCACGCTCTTTTATTTACTTATTTTCTTTGATATCCTTTTATCGTTTTTGCATTTGATTTGTTTGTGCACTCTAAATTTTTCAAAAGAGGTAATTGCTAAGATCTTTCACTTTTAAGACTACAATTACTTTGCTCTCGCATGTACATTTTTCATCAAGGTATAATTTTTTTCTTTGTCTACTTTTCATTTCTGAAAGTGAAACCAAATCCCTTCAAGGCATATATAATTGTTCTTATAAGGGTTCTAAGGGCTGCAGATAAACTTTCATGGATACAAATTTAGACTATAGTAATAATATAATCAGTTTTGCCCTGATCCTGGAAGAAAATCAAGTAGTAGTAGCATCTCGAATTTCAAATACCTAAAAGGTATGGATCTGTGGAAATAAAAAAAAGTTCTTTTATTCGCAAAGCTTTTGCCAGACGCAATGAATATATATTTTTTACGGCACCAGCTGCTGAATAAATATAAAATCCAATAAAAGATACATAATTCAACTCTAACATTTTATCGAAGTCGCACCACAGACATCAAGTTTATTCGAGACATCAGATCAATAAACCAAATTTTACGTTGGTCTGCAACAAATCATACATTTTTTACAACTTTGCTATACAGCGTTTACACAAATTTCTTAGAAAAAGTTTGGGGTATCTGTTTTTGCATCATCCATCACCAAATAGAGAGTAGGATTTAACCGTTACTGAGATGACATCACAGACTACGGTGTAGCTATGACTATGCTAATTAAGTTCCAAGAATCGAAAAATAACAACATGCTACTAGGTAAATCCTAATCAAGTCAGGTTTTTATTTACTTTTTACATTCATGTGCATAATGTTGACTTTACACTTGTTACACAGCAATCTGTTGTATGCTGCTGCACCTGTGCACCCATTAATTATGTAGTGTCGTAAACTTACACGCGAACGCGTGCACGTCAAAATATTTGATGGTAGTTGAGTCACGTTCAATTAACATTTTTATGAATGAAATTTAGCAAAATCTTTTGTCAACCCGCAATCCAATCCAAATTGCTTACACATGCATAGATTTGTTTTGAGCAATAAAGTTGTAATTAGGACAATAGTAATTAACTATCACTATTATATCTAATGTACGATATGTAATTAGTAAAATCTATAAAAAATGATTAGGTGATAAACGGGGCGGGTTTTTATCGTTTAAAAGAATGTCGGAATTTTTAGTTAAAAATATTTCTCAACAATTAAGTTTAATTAGATATTCAGTAAATCTCATTTTCACAAACATAAAATTTGATGGAATTTTATCAAATCATGAGATCATGATACACAATGATTATGATGTATTTAATGTTTAATGGAAAGGCATTGTACATTCCTTGTATTCACATTCACATGTACACAACATGATTTTTCCATTATTTTCTACTAATTACTAGTAATTTAACGACTACGTCTACAGCTATCTTATTAGTTGATAAAGTGATGAAGTATGGTTATATTTTCCTTTGTAATTAAATTAAAGCAATACCGACAAATATCTCTATAAAGACAACAGAACACTAGTTAATGACTTTCGTTCTCAAGGCCGACTAATAAATATATAGTTACAGCGACATGACAAGAGTGGCATGATATGTGCTATCAAACTAACGATTTCCAGTATTAATCGAAATTAAACAGTCAATTGTTTGAAATATTCTCTACTTTCAGTGAACATACTATTATGTAAGGATAATACTAGAAATTGGTTCCTCTTATGGGGAACTCTGAATATTTTTTAGACATCCAGTTCCACAATGAAATGAATGATTGATGCTCTTTGGCATAAAACGGTGAAAACAATGAGAAATTTTTTATGTACTTAATCTAGCCAATGACATTTTTTAAAATCCCACCAGAAGTAATACCACCTTACAAGCTGCTTTAAATAACTTTTAGCTGTACTTATAAATATCAAAAATGAAATAGGTTTACAGTAAAAATGACAATATATCGGGATATAACTAAGATTTAAAACAGAATGTAAGTTTATACCAATTCAAGGACTGAATTTAATATCGAGTTGTTCCTAGGATAAATAAACATATTATAAATATACATAATATGTGCTCCACGAGAAAAAACAGTTTGATTGCACCTACTCAAGTTGTTAGCATACCAAACTATAAAAACTTACAACTAAGCAAAATAAAGATTTATAGAATAGATATAATTTCCTTGTGTCTTCTACAATTTACCTTGTTAGATCTTTTACAAGAGTATTTGCAGTAGCTTGGTTGTTTATCTTCGTCCAACCAAATAATTTAGACTTTTTGAGCATCATAGTCAATGTGAGTAAGTACAAAGGCAAAGCAAAACTCTTAATTATCTATTTTTATGCATAAAATTATCAAATAGCGGTTTTGAAATCCCTGGAGAGCTCCTTTATGTTAGAAATCTCTTTTTTATGTAAAAATGATCAGCAATCTGTCAAAAAATATGAGTAATTTCACAAAGGATAATGGTTTCACCAGTCTGTATGGCGTCATTGTTAGAATGATTTGTCTACTTGTAGCAGAAAGATACATGTGTGTCCCTTGTTCCAAAAAACCTAACTAGGCTTTTTCCTTCACGACTTCAAATAGGCTGCTTAAGCCCTTATCTTATATTGGTTATGCAACAAGGCGACAATCCATACAAAAGACTTTCATTTACTAGATTTCCCATTCAGATACTATAAAACACGCATTTGAGATGAATAGAAACTTATCTATATATTTCGAGATTTCGTGTAAACTCCTTCACTGAAATGAAATGGGTATAATGAATGCTATAAAAATTTAAACAATACATTTGTTCAGTAGCTTTGGTTTTCTGTTAATATTCTTATCTAATAAGTAGATGTACGGTTCGCATATTTAACTGACAGCATAGTAATTATATGATAGATACATATATCACGTATGCGCCCTGCTTGTGGTTTATCGCATTTATGGGCAACAAATAAATCAAAAGAAATATTATTTTCACCATCCCGTCAAGTAAATCTATCAAAACCAGTAGACATCCGGCGAGAAGAGAAAGCGCTTGCTTGGGAGTATGTATACTTATGAATGAAACGACTAGCTAAAGCTCTGACTACATCATCATACGATAGATAACACTTGAATAAAGAAACAATATTACAACGTTTGCATGAAGACAGACTAAAGAAAAGTTGAAAGCCGGCAATATGCAATAATAGCAGAGTAGTGTATAAGAAATTATATTGTGTTCTTGTTATAAAAAGTGCATATTAGTTCACACCATTTATCTGTTTCAATTGCATTTAGCCCTTAAGACCCAGCATTATAACTTTTTGTAGTTATTTTCCGTGGAAATTCAAATTATATCTCCATCACACGCCAAAATGAACGAATATGAAACCAAAAATTTTGAAAGTTTTTATAAAGCTTTCGTTAAAAGAAATCAAATGAATTATGTGCATTTTAGCTTTTCGGTGTGTCTTGTCTGTTATGTTACAAGAACCCCCAAAGATTTTTATAAAATGGTAATCACAATCAAGTAAGGAAAAAAGGATAAAGAGATGTATTGGAATTAAACTAAACAAACTGCTACGATCGAATCATTTACTAAGTGCTAGTTGAAGGGAAAACGAACATTACTTTAGCTGTGCATAAAAAACAATTTTGCATAAAAAAAACAAGTTCCCAAAATGTCTCTGTTAATATGTGTATAGACTTGCAAAATAAAAAGGTAGGTAATTGAAAATGTGAACCGTTGATGGATGAGAACGTAGCACTTGCTTACGAAATTCGTGTGGGAAGAAAATGTCTCTTTACTTTTTACATCTATTGCTTTCTTTTGTGCTCGTAGTCGCGTCAGAAAAAAAATGAATCGTTGCGTCGTTGGAATGATGAAAGGATGTTTAACATCTCGTTATACTTTTCTAGAATTATGTAAAACCTAGGTTGCAATGTATTTGATGAAAGTGTACACTGACTGTACACACATACTATTTTATTTTCATTGCTATAATTTATTATGGTATTTGTATCGCAGACCACCAAATCATTCAACAGTTAATTACAATTTATCCAAAAATTTGGAATAATATTAAACTGAAAATACAATCTACAATTCAAGTTACGTTACATAAAAGTGAAACTTCATTTCAAAACGAAATTATAAATTCACTTATTCACAATATTCCTCTTTAATTTTGATGTATTCACAAGATGAACGCTTCGTTAAACTTTTCGTCTTCTGTTCTCTTACCAGTTTTCATACAGAAGCAAAAGATCCAGCGTCAAAGGCTATTTCTTGGCATCAAGAAGCATGCATTGGCTACCCGTCGGAGCATCTCTCTTTGCAAGTAATATTGGAAGTGGACATTTCATCGGACTAGCAGGATCCGGAGCTGCGTCTGGCATTGGAATAGCTGCGTTTGAGCTAAGCGTAAGTATCAAACTCAGTTTCAAAACTTAGCATGTGTTAAAATTGTTTTTGTAGAAATTAGTTTTGCTACTGGCTAAATTAGCTTATTAAAAATGATAGACAGTAAACATGAAAAAGAATTTACTCTAATTTTATCCCTCTCAAGTTTAATGTTTCATAATATCTTTTGACAATAAAGAATCGATTTCTCCTATACTTAATATATCTATGTTTGTCGAATCGATGCATAAAATAAAATCGGAGCTAAATATAAGTGTCAAATGTACACACATACGTACAGTATATCATCAATATCATTAATTTTTAATAATTTTGTGTTATTTAATCTATTTCGTTGATATTTCAGGCAATTTTTATTATTATGCTTCTGGGATGGATTTTTGTACCAGTTTACATGGTAAGTTATATCACACAATACATCATCTCTTTGATCTTACTGTTGCGCAAAATGCTTAACCTTGAAAACCAGCAAATATGAATTAGTACTATATGCATAAAAAATTCTTGTTACAGGCTGCTGGAGTTTACACAATGCCCGAATATTTAAAACTACGGTTTGGTGGAGAGCGTATCCGGGTTTACCTGGCAACACTCGCCTTAATTCTCTACGTCTTTACCAAAATATCTGTAAGTTTGTTGATTATTTTTTCTCTCTCACTTTGTTCTGGAGTTTAAAACTGCGTTCATAATGGCAACTTCCGCTTACATAAAAAGCGGTGGGTTTTTCATGTGTGGGTCTTTCGAAAATAGGATGTGTACAAACGTAGAAAACGTCAAGAGTTCGAGGGAAAACACTTTGTACAAAGTTGTGAAATCGTTTGGATCAGTCTCAACAACTTTCATAATGGATGCTTCAGAACTAAGACTGTACGCCTACATAGAATTTACATCCTGTTTCATGAAAAAGTACACATGTGGGAGCTTGGCTTTAAATTAGTAATAATAATATCTCTATTTGAAACAAATTCAAGGTCTACGGTTTTTGTTATCATATTCCTGCAATATCATAGTTACTTGTGGATTATTATGAGGCCTCCAAACTTAAAAATGATTTCTGATAATTTTCAATGCATAATCGGAATTAGTACCATAAAGGGCAACTAAAATTAAAATGACAAGAGAAATTAAAATATTGACATATACACATATCCCTATAGCTTCATTACAAAATGGGGTCAAATGAGACTTGAAAAAAATATACATGATCATATTAATTCGTTGTGATTTTGTCAACAAAATCAAGGTTAAACACTATAAGCCAAACGGGCGTGGGTGAGTGCCTTGGTGAAAGTAAAACTTGTTCCCGTCCAGCAGGTAAACCGATTTTTTTTTGTGATTGAAGTCGCATGTGTTGACAAGCGTAGCTTGCATGTATGTACTTTTATGTCAACTTATCCTGTCCAGTAGCTGGTCGACTTTGAAACGATATATTTTTCAGTACACTCCCCAACTTTTATCGTAAGTTTCCAAGGTTTTAGCAACACTAGCTTTGTTAGTACTCAGAAAAGTCAAGAGTGCACACACACCCTTATGAAATCTATTTTTACTCCTTTCATCTCGTCGTAGAAATGTTGTGAAACATAATGGTTGCAAAAATTTCATTACTTGCAACATATTCAAGTGTCAAAAAGCTGATTTAGCAAGAAAGTTACATACATTACACACTGGTTTTGGTTTTACAGTGCATAATATAACATCAGGTTGCATAATGATACTTATCATCTTGCCATAGACATATATGTGCAGTGAAAAATATACTGCCTCGTAGTTTGGCAGGCAGCGCAGCGTTAAGTTGTATACTTTATTTCTATGAACTTGTATTAGCATTTAACACTGACTTAATTTTTAGTTGTGTAAGTAACGAAAAAGTTGGTTTCACCACAACTAGTGGGGAAAGTTAGAAAGCACTGATTCGTGGACTTTCTTTCACCCACAAAGTTTTATTTATGACCTACTTATTAAACGGAGGCGTGACATGAAATGACGCGCAATTTATATTTTTATATAATTCTTAAATTGATTTTTATTTATACATGTTTATTAAATTCAGGCGGATCTCTATGCTGGCGCACTATTCATTCAGTTGGCTCTTGGATTCGATGGAGATGAAGGCTTGTATGCTTCCATTGTCATTCTTCTGGCTATTGCAGCCCTATTTACCATTGCTGGTGGGTTGGCTGCTGTAATCTGGACGGATTTTGTACAAACTATTTTGATGTTGATTGGAGCTTCTATTCTGATGATACTATGTACGCAGTATACTTTAATATTTTCTAGATAATTCGGGCAAGGTCATATTTTCCCTTCATGACTTGAATGATATTCAAAGGATTTTAAGAAAATGCATCGGAATAACTATGGCTTTACTATGTTGATGTAGTACAGATTTAAAGTGAACTTTCTGCTTATCATTAGTAATCAAATCAAACATAAATTCACATAATCATTCAGCAGTAAATCCCTTTCCTGATTTACTTTGAAACCTTTCCCAATGTTCTCAACTACGTCTTACATAAATACTTAAAAACTGTCACAATAATTTAGTCCATTGGCTTTATTGCTTGCAGCGCGCTTATCGCCTGCAGTGGAAGAAAGTGCAAACCCAATCACAATCAATGTAACATTTGGAAAAAATTGGGTTACACATATGCATATGCATCAATACACATAAGGGAACAATTAAGTCTTTTATAATTGTTCTTATGCAATATCTTCAAAAAGATTAGTTTTTATACCTTTTTAAAGCAAAATTTTTCGAAAAATAAAGTTCTTCGATGATTGGAACGCAACTGGTTGCCATTTTCCTATATACATACATTCATATGGCATTGACAAAACTCACGAACAGTATTCATTTCTTAATCAGCATTCAGAACATGAACGTTGTTCTTCCATTTTTTGTGAAAATGGAGTATAGTTGGTAGGCTTATTGTCATTCTGTTTTTAAGCACTTTCTCTTCCTTTCTCAATGTGTATGTTGTTCAAGTTGAAGAAGAAGAGCTTACGCAAGAAAAAAGTAAACGTGTCCTCAGGACAAGTAAACAGGAGAAGTGCTGTTGCATGAATAAAAAACTTTTTTTCTTCCTTATTTCCATGTTCGCTAGTTTGATGTGGTGTGGTATAGCTATGTGAGCTGCTTCTTCACACGTGCATTAGTTTGGTCTCTTCTTGACATGAATTAATTACATTACTTTATCCCTCTAGATTTTATTTTATAAAAAAGTACTTCGTGTTTTTTGTCATTTCCATGCGTCTTTTTTTTGCAAATGCCATTACCCATTTCATTTCCATTACCAGACTCACATATCTTTGCAAGGCAATATACAAAAGTAGGTACACGTAGAATTGATATTGCATGTTTAATTTATTTTATTTTTGGCGAATGATGAAAACTATTGTAATAAAACGACATTGAACTTTCTCTTGTGGATTATTTGTCTTGTAACTCTTGTACTAATAATCTTTAAAAATAGATCAAAATATATTTTGCATGGATGGATATTTGTAGAAAAAGGCTACATCACAATTTTTTATATAAAATAACCGAAACTGCTTCCTGATTGGCTATAAATATTTCTAGCTTTTGATGCTGTTGGAGGCTATGACGAACTAGTTCGGAAATTTATGCATGAAGCTGATCCCTCCCCAAATGCAACTTTGTACGATGCGAATAATAAAAGCTGTGGAGCAGTACCAGACGATGCAATGCATTTATTCCGGACGGCTACCCCGGGGAAAAGTGATTTGCCCTGGACTGGAGTTCTCTTTGGAATGACTATATCGTCCATCTGGTATTGGTGCTCAGATCAGGTATACAAGTATTTATAATAGAAAGCTGATCGATAAAAGCTTTTATTCATACAACAACTTGTCTCGAGTAAATTATGTTGTAGTCTTGTTCTCTCGAGGGAAAATTTGTGTCTTTCCAAAAAGGCCATTTTAATATGTAAAGTTTGGTTTGAAGAATATAAGCAGACGACAGGAATAATGAAAACTGCTATTAAAATTGATTAAGCTTTTGTTCGTAATTTTCATTGATTCTGTTTAGGTTATTGTACAACGAGTTTTGGCTTCAAAGAATATGGTGAATGCGAAAGGAGGATGCATTTTGGCTGGATACTTGAAACTTCTTCCTCTCTACTTGTTGGTTTTCCCTGGAATGGCTGCGAGGGTTCTTTACACTGATCGAGTAGCTTGTGCTCATCCGGACGTTTGCAAGGCAGTTTGTGGCTCTGTGGCTGGTTGTACTAACATCGCTTACGCTGAACTTGTCATTAAACTGATGCCGCCAGGTAAAAAATATACGACACTTTTTTAGTGGAAATTATAAGCATATACTGTACTACAAAATGTAAAGCATATAATGTATATTTAATTCAAAGAATGTATGGCTTTGAAGCTGAAATCATTAATGAAATCTACTTTCATCTTCAATTATACTTACACAAAAGGAGAAAGTTGATTATGGAAGATTATTTATGTATTATGTTTCAGGTCTCTCTGGAATGATGCTTGCTGTTATGATGGCCGCACTTATGAGCTCTTTGACATCGATTTTTAACTCCAGCTCTACCATTTTCACTATGGACATTTGGACACGAATTCGGAAAGATGCCAAGGACGCAGAGTTACTCATTGTTGGAAGGTAAACAATGAACTTTTAAAGGCTACACTAGAATAAGTCTTGTTATTATATCGACCATTACCAAGACCAAGATTACCCAAAGCATAAAATTGGTTCATACAAAAAACATGCAAGCATGCATACCACAGACGTAAAAGGTTGTCTTACATCTTATGTTAGTTTACTCACAGAAATTTTAGTGGCAAACTTACAATGTATTTTCAGGTGAAATAGCATGTAATGCATTCAGAATTAATTATGCTGCATATTTTTTTCTTAATAATTTTATTTATCTTAGAATTATGTTTTGTTTATTAACAATTTTAGCATGCTGTTTTCCTTTGTTTTTGTTTTTACACAGACTTTCTGTTTTGTTTCTTTTGGTTGTATCCATTCTTTGGGTGCCCATTCTCAACAACTTGGATTCTCCCCAACTTTTCGTTTACATTCAACAAGTATCCAACTTTTTAGCTCCGCCTGTGGCTGCCGTTTTTTGTATGGCATTTTTCTGGCATCGGGCTAACGAACCGGTATTTAAAACTTGATACTCTTAAAATTGCATATAAATTATGCGCAATTTTTTTCAACATTCAATATAAAATTATCATAAGACATCATTCCATGAAAAGGTCAACGGGTGAAAGTACGTAATACTTACCACATAAATCATCTATTCAATGGTTGGACTTGTGTCACAACAAGACTTTAGTATGGTATGGGGTTAGGTGTACGCATTTAAATTAAGGAATTTTCTGGTCAAAGCACGTCGACTACTTTTCTACAAAAGTTTATTTGACAAAACCAAATGTTTGTGCCAGTACCAGACGCATCACAGTTCTAATGCATAATATAAAAGTTCTAGGAAATAAAAAGGAAAGAATCACAATTTTGAATTTTAATAATCAAAAGCAATGGGTGGAAAATTACGAAGGCTATTCTTAGCACTTTATCGCAGTCTATAAACGACAATAAAATGAATAAAAAATCTACACATGACGGATGCTCCAGTACTAACACTAACGGTCACGCCACTTTACCAACTTTGTCCAATGAAAGTTAAACTCTGCATATGTAGCTTCACCAAAATTTGATGGGCGCGTGGTACATATTATATTTAGCTTTACATGCGGAAATACTTTTTTTAGGAAATCGCATACAAATAAGAAATTCCTTTTATTTAACTCTTGTAATTGTTTTTATGTAAAACTATATACAGATTGTTCGTGCTTTTGCTGGTTGCAATAAGCATCATTTGGATTCCAATAATTCTTGCTTACCGAGAAAGTCAACTTTTCCGGTATATTCAAAGCATTACATCCTATTTGGCTCCTCCAGTCTGCGCTGTATTCTTTACTGCTGTCTTTTCACCACGAGTTAATGAGCAGGTGCGAAGTGTCTGCTATTACTAACTTTCACCTTTCAAAAAAAGCAATACATAGTGAAAGGTGTTATTATTATTGTAGACATGGGATAGTTTTTTTTATACATTAATAAATATCTAGTTTGGCTTTTGTGTAAATCATTAATGAAATGCAGCTCATTCTGTAATATATGTAGTTAGCAAATAGTGTAATGCTTTAAGTAGTACTCACATTATTTTAAGTAGAATTTGTTTATTTTAGTAACCATATTATTTTCGTTGTGTGTTCCCAAATTATTTTGAAACATACAGTAACAGTACAAATTAATTATGTCTGTTGTTTTTGGGTTCTAGTGGCATTGTAACTCATTTTTGTTTTTCTAACATAACATCTTGCTTTAAATACACAAAGATCCAACGAGAATTACTACAACACGTGATGTTAATAAATGTGGTTTACTTTATTTCTGTCAGTCAAAATGTTATCGTAGGAGCCAATCCTTATTAAAGTGTTGAAGAATGATCATAATATTTCATTTGTTTGTTTAGTGATGTTACCACGGAATTTTCATAAGGCAAAATGATAGCTATGTATTCTTTTATCGAACGTTTTTGCTAGTCGTTGTTAGTTATTTCGTTGTGTGTGTATGTGTATAGCTTGTCATTCGAATTCTAGACTAATTTTATAATTTCATTCAATAGTTTAGTAACTAACGCAAGCTGAAGTTACTCAAATAACGAACATGATATTTTATTTGATGACCCATTTAGAAAATTTCACATAGAAAGGAAAAGAATATGGGCTATAAAATGTGCTGATCATAGCTAGGTATGGATTACAATAGAAAATAGCTTCACGTGAAAGTAGAGATGTTCAAAAACACCATTAGCTTTTGAAATTTAAACATACTTAACGAGAAACAGAAGTGACTATTCTCAATTTGAATGTGGTGATTATAAGATTGCCACAAGGTACACTTTGCACTATGAATTATTTGCAGTATAAGAATGAATTACATGTATTTGGAGTATGTGACCTTGAAGGGTAGTGCAGGCAAATTATAGATGTTTTATACTTAAAAGTCACAATATGATCCTTAGAAGTATTTGTAATAATATGACATTGTGTTTGGAACTTACACCCTGTTGCGACAAACTACAAACAAAATGCTTTATTCATTTACAATTCACGATTTTTATAAAGACAAGACAAAGTACAGTTTAACGCTTTGTAGTTTGATTAAACGTTTATCAAGAAAGCTTGTCAGAGCCAGTATTTGTTTAGAAATAAACGGTTCCTTTCTTTTGAAATGACTGGTTCAAAGCGAACAAGAAAAGTTAGGAGAAATTTTACTATGTACTTGTTATACCATTTCAATGGGTCGTCGTTTGCTTTTCGTAAATAAACAAAGGGAACTAAATTTTGTTTAATTAAAACATTGGAATTCCTTCAAGGACACACTTTTTTTAAAATAAAAAACACGAATGTTTGCACACATGCTTCTCTCCTTTTTAATTTCTAAAGAGTTCTATGTAGTTAAATTGTTGTGTAAATCCCAACATTTTAATAATTGTGTAGCATGATAATTCTTACTGAAGAAAACACAACATGAATGTGTGGCATTGCCTGCATTTTGACGTGTTGCTGCCGTTTATTTTACAAGATTTTCGTTACATAAAAATAAAGTATTTTGCATGCGAATATTTTTCAGTTTTGATTGTCTTATAAATTGCATGATATAAGTTTGTATTAGAACATTCCAAGTAATGCATGCTTACGGTAGCTCCTGCTGCTGTAATTTGGTTTATGAAAAGATGATATTGATTGTCTCAAATAAATATGTAGGGTGCATTCTGGGGCTTAATGACTGGATTGGTTCTTGGACTCATTCGCTTTGTGCTGGAATTTTCTTTTATTGCTCCAACATGCGGTTCAGGTAAAGTACTTTGTTAGACTATCAATGAAACCTTACTTGGCTTAAGTCTAAGTTCAAATGAAATCACTCTCTGGCGAATATTTACCATCATGGTAACGATTTATCTGACTAGGTGAAATTGACACACGACCTGGCTGGATTAAATGGTTCATTGGAGAGATCCACTATCTTCATTTTGGGTGCATGATTTTCCTTATTACTCTGATTGTAACCTATTGCGTCAGTCTCCTAACACCACCTATTGAGGCAGAGAAAGTAAGACAAAATATATACACTTCTTTAATTGAATTATCTAAATCGTAAGAGCAATGACTAGTATAAATGGGAATGCAGTTCAATATGTAGGACGCCACATTAATTTTGCACTTTCTAACTTGGCTTACTTTCTTAATTAATTTGTAATAGCTGTACAGATTGACATTTTGGTCACGTCATAGTCAGGAGGTACGAAAACCAATGGACGACAAAGAATCCGATAAAACTCCTGATTCACCTCCACCTGTTAACGCAAATGGAGCAGCTAAAGGTATTTATTTGCACAATATTCACAAAAAAGAGAACAAAAGAAATCATTTCAATATATTTTTGATTTTTTTTATAAATTTTAGAGCCAGAAACAAAGGCTGATGGACCTATCGTGAAAATCTTGAAATGCATTTGTGGAGCTGACAACAAAACAGTGGAACAAGCCATGTTAGAAGAAGGTCCAAAGCTTAGTCCTGAAGAAGAGGCTTGTGCGGCTGCTAAATTCTTAGACGAGGACAAATTCTGGAAAAGGTATGTAATCCAGTTGAGAATGGCTATCATGAGAGCTGAATTTATAACATTAAACGTTTAAATAAATTATGATTTATTTTTTTGCAGATTTGTTAACAGCAACGCCATACTCCTTATCACGATTGCAGTATGCTTTTGGGCATATTATGCCTAGTAATCAATTTAAAAAAATGCTGAATCAGTTTATATAAAAATATCGAATACGAACGCATATTTTTATTCCTGAAGTCTCAACCTCAACCGTTCGGAAGAACAAATGTCGGATTACTTGTTTCAGCATTTACAAGAATGTGTGGGGCTAGAAAAACCAGGTGTATATTTTTTAGAAAATAAATTGTACCTTTTTATCTTTTAACAACGATAAGAATACGCATATAAGTATACTTACAAAAATATAAATATTCTTTACAGTTAGTTTTAACGTTTGCTGGTGATTTTACCAGCGGCAAAATATATTCATGCCTTTGGATGAATAGTTGCTGCATTGTAAGTGCATGATTTTAATTTCTGTCTTAGTGTTATGTACGAAAAGTGAGACATGAGTGCTATTAGTGAATTACTTTACTTTTAAGGCATGGATGACTTGTGGTACATATAGATAAACATTTAATAAAAATATAGTAATATAGTAAAATACAGCAAATATGGTGTGTAAATATTTAAGCGCATGCTATGTAACAGTAGTAGCGTACTTTATGGATCTAATAAGTGATATAATGAAGTAAACGAATTACATTTACAGTTGAAAAATGGATAAGCTTTAATTATACACCTTAGTCATATTAAGACTATTATTATTTGTAAGACTTAACAAGAATTATGTACCAAAATATCTATAACAAAATCACAGAAATTATCTCATAAGTCATTTAGAAGTTTTTACGCACTAGACTAGTGAGCACAGTTTGTCAGATTGAATCTCTATATATTATTTTCATCAAGCGCTGCGCTACGACGCATTCTCCCATATTCCCGAAATCCTCGATTTCCAAACAAAAATATATTCTTTTTTATACAAAAACTTCCTCTTGTAACTAACTTTTGGATAAAAGCAAAACTTTTGTTTTGTCAACAGTCTGAATTATTCATGACTACTATACTTGTCCATGAATACAAAACTTGTCCATAAACTCATCGAATCTACTACGTGGTAAAAGCAGTTTGTATGAAATTATAACAAGAAAGGAAAACAAAAAAGAGAGTATATATTTTATGTCTAAAGTAACTAGTGATCGATCATTGCCACAGTAATAGTGGTTATTTAACTAGATAATTTTTTAATTGTAAGGGCTACATTATAAGGAAATATATTGTAGCTCAATTAAAAATTGGTTTATTAATAAGACGCACCTGTTGCAACAAAATTTACACTTACCTAAATTGTACCTAGATTGATTATAGTGAGTGTACATAAAACATAAAACTACTAAACTATGTAGCACTGTCACTATACAATCTACAATCTACAATCATAAATATATGTATGTTCACTCTCTATGACTCTAGGCATCACATAAATCACATGTAATTAGCAATCAATCAATTATAAAATAATTTCAGTAAATAGTAACAAGATTAAAACTGTAAAAGTTATGAGAAAAAATACTTTCTAAAAGTTAAAAACTTAATTTGAAATTAGTATTAATTGCAGGTATGAAAATCAATCAAAGTGTAAAGTAATTACATATATTTTTAACAAAGAAATAATTCTAAAACTTAGAATTCAACTTTGATGTCAACGGTAAGAAATATAATACCGGTTGACTATTGTGTAACCTTTAGTTAAGATTTACGTATGCATAATACAACTTACATTATGAGGTAGTATGCAGTAGTTCCTGATTTTATGTGATAGTTAAGGATTTTGATTTTACAAGCTATAAAGTCACTAAAAATTGATTATCATATATGTTATAAACAAATCCAACTAAAAACAAAGTTATGTGACTACTATTTTCTAAAGTTGCAAGTTTAAACCGTCATGACATTCTAGCGCAAAGGGAACGGTAACCTGCTGTGTCAACTTGAAAAGGAACTAGCTATCTTTATAAAAGTTAAAATAATAAATTGGCTGTGAAATTTTCCCTTTGATATCGTCGAGTTGGTCTGGCCATACATGACTTACTTATTTGTAATACTTTAAAAAAAAGAGTAGGAATGGTCACAAAATATTTTAATTCTAGCTCACCTACTGGTTATGAAACCTTTCCTTGAAAAATAGTTTATGAAAGTAGAATAGATGATAGTCTGATAATCTGATTTGTTTGGGTATTTTACTTACAATGCCTACATATACATAAGAAGTACTGCGTTTCCAGACAATTTAGTAGTGTCTATCAGAGAAACCATTGAAGAACCGCTTATCGAATATTTATGATAATCAAGCGGCCAAAAGTTGGTTTCTCTCCTTACCTGGAAGCATGTACAACATATGTAATATTAACATTTATCTGTATCGATATAAAATGCCAAAAACGAACACCTATCATTTGGCATTTCTATAGGATTGATGAGAATTCATAATTTCAGAGTTAGATAGTAATTTTATAGTTTTATAATTGTTAGCAAAGAAAAACATCAAATCTTTTTGGCTGCACAAATATAGTTGTCAATTGTAAATGTAACTGCTATAAGAGTTTTTAAATTTTGAATCAATCAAGTTTTACAATATTTTGACTTTCGTTTACTTATTACCATTCGTAAAGTATTTTGAGCGCATCGTACAATAGTGTGACGACATGTATTCAAGTACAGATATTTTAGAAAAATGTAGCAATTTGTGTCAGAAATTTAATACAAGTAGCTATTGATTTGTGCAATTGAAACATGATAGTATTATATTTTATGGATTCTTTACAAATTAATAAAAAATGGTCTCAACGGGGTAAGTTGAGATCCAAAGAAAACTTGACGACCATCGACTGTATTATTATGATGTACTTATTTATCAATGTTAATCTTACAATCACCTTTCAATTCTTTCACCTATATCTTATAATTATCATAAAACCCATATCAACGAAGTCATGAAATCGTCGCCGAATTAAAAGTTGGTCAGGAGGATCAAATAGCGTACATAATGTACGCAGTTCATAAAATGTTAAGACACATGCACACTGCACACATGGATGTATTGAGCTTCTGTGACTCTGTGACTGAAACTGAATTACACACAGCTCGGCTCACGGTCTCACCGTCAAACATTGAAAAGTAAAGCACGAGATGCAACTTCGGTCTACATTGGCAACTTTCAACATAACCCGAAAAATCGGATATAAACTGAACACATACTACCCGGAAAATCCTGCAGTTTGTCCAGAATGCCCGCAACTATCCGAAAGTAATAGGACATGGTACAGAAAGCAAAGCTTCCATTTCAAAACCAGGAAGGAAGGAAGTGGAATGAAAATGAGAGCCTAGAAGCAATGCAATGTAATACTCACAATGAAAAAGGGAATAGTTTACCCCTTTTTTATCATTTATTAATACGTCGACGTATTATACCGTTCCATAAACCAGACAGACAATTTTCCTTGTACGTTGTACCATAATTTAAACAAAAAATACATCCGAAACATATTCAAGTAGGGAAGCCAGTTGCTCCCGGTGATCTGCAGATGCGGAGGAACGGAACTAAGCCTACAAAAAGGGGGAAGGTAAAGCTAAAGCAGCTTACGATACATGATGATATGCAGTTTTGATTGTGTGACTCGTGCCACAATGCAAGTTTCGTTTTCATTCAAAAAGAATTTTCAGTGCAACGGAAGCTTTCGTTCTCGTGTTTCATTTCTAGGCAACCGGTTAGGGGGTCTCTTTACGTTTTTGTGCCGGATAGTTTATATATGCTTCAGTCACACACAATATGCGACTTTTAGTGCATAATATGAAATTTAACGTGGTTAAGCAGAATGGGAAAAGGCGTAGGATCAATGGTTTCGGAATAATTACTCGCTTATTTCGGTTCAATAAAAAATCAAGTTTTCCTGAGACCTGAAATAGTCAGCTTGATATTATCATGATATATAGAGTGAATTGTATTATGTTAATACATATTTTAATCATATAATTATTACAATTTTCACAGAATTTTCAATTCCACTTGCATCTTGCATCTACTTTGATTGAAAATCTCCAACTCAAAAATCTCATGATTATATTAATACACGTACGCAACGCAGAACGCAGTACGCATACTATTCTATTGCATGACGAAAATTGCTTTGTTTTTTCATCAGTCAGTTCAGTTTCAGTACATTTATGATTACGTCAATTTTTTATCGCACTAGCTAGCATAGCATATAGCATCATCACCGCACCGGTGTATTCGTTCATTTGTTGGATGGACTTGCACGTAACGTACGGCTTCAGTCGGCAATCAGAAAGATGCAATATATGCAATGCAACTTTGAATTTTCAAAGTGAACAATGAACAATGCAATGATCTGATCACTACACTGCGCACATGTTTTTTCTGAAATGTTGCTTGTAAAAAAACTCTGACATAATAACATTCATTTAAATGTTCGCAACTAGCCCCAAAAAGATAACAACAAAATGCGCGTAGATTGTTACTTTGCTTTAGACTAGCCCATCTGCTTTTTCCGACAATCCCGACTACTGAATATTAGAAAAATTTGATGTCATTGTACAACAGAATAGGAAATCAAATCAGTCACCGGCCAAGCACCTGATTTGGCCAACTTTAAATACTATTTAAGGAAAACGCTAAGATGGCCAAGTACCTGATACAAATCATTGTGTTGGGAACACAAGCAGTGGGACGCGCTTTCGCAAAGGCTCTTCGTCAAGAATATCAGGTAATTACTAAAAAAAAAACTGTGCAAAACATTTATAAATGAGATTAGAGAAATAGTGTTCTTTTTGGTAATTATCAACAAAAATGGTTCTAATTTAAATTGCGCATATTTTTTAAATTATTAGGCAAGCCAGGCAGCAGCAGCGGCAAGACGGAGTACTTCTGGAAGGGTTGGAGGAGGAGGTGACAGTCGAACTATAGCAGAAAATATGCGGTTGGGGATGTCCCTAGAAGAAGCTCGTCAGATTCTCAACGTGAACCCTGAAAATACACCGGAAGAGATTCAAAAGCAGTATGAGCATTTGTTTAAGATAAATGATAAGAGTAAGGGTGGCTCGTTCTACATTCAGTCTAAAGTTTATCGTGCAAAGGAAAGGATAGATCAGGATTTGAAGAGTGAAACTAACGCAGAAAGTAAACCACCAGCTGCCGATGAAGAAAAAGATAGTAAATCACAGTCATAATAGTAGATTTAAGCGCTTTTGTAGTAGTTTTAATCGTTGAATCAATAAAACAAATTATTTAGTTTACAAAATACAGTTACGAAGAATAATTCAAGTTTAAAGTTTAAAATAGATCACATTGTTTCGGTACATAGCGTATTACATAGGAAGATACAAGTAATTCTCCTTAAATACTGAATAGATAATGATTAATCTCATATTTGTCTTGTTTTCATATTAAGACGAATCCCCCACATTTGGCAGAATATATTGCAAAGTTATATCTCCGTAAAGAAAGTACAAATGAAGTCTTGTGGCACCGCATAAACCTGAAACAGGAAATCAAATTAGGTTAAGTAATCTTAAATTTGAAAAAGACAGCGAAATTTTATACTTAATAATTACGTTCATACTCAGAATGAAATTTGATGGCTTGTGAAGATCAGATGAAATTACATGGATCAAGGTTTTCATATCAACTTCAACGGAGTGAATTTTCACCTCACTTGGGTCTACGTCAGGATCTGCCATGTGAACGCTGCTGCTACCATCCGGTCCATCATCTAGATATATTGATTTAAGAAAACAATTTCATTAAAAGCTATCATTTCTTAACAAATAAAACTACAATGAATGATTATAGCACTTCATGCTTACCTAAATTAAAAATGCGAAGATCTCCAAACTTGACGGTCGATTTTACATTGTAGGACTCCACAGAGAAATGAACCTTGCCATTAGAACAGCCAGTGATGGTAAGTTTAGGCCCCAAATTTTTCATTCGGTCGAGGGCAAAACGAACCATCTTAATCTCTGGCATTCCAACACTTATCTATACGCATTGAATGAATTCTTAAACTAACAAATAGTTCATTCTTTAAAAACTCTTTAATTGTTAATTTATGTATATGTAATTACGTCAAAATCCGGAACACAAGGTTCCGAGTACATGGGCCAGAACCTTCGAATAACTAGACTTACAGGAACGTCATGAATACAAGTTGGTGCTGAATTGATGCCCATCGACTGTACAAAAAATTGGACCACATGAAATCAACATCCATCCTGCTAGTTACATAAAATCATAGATAAGGAAAGCACAAACCAAATATTTAACTTACAAACTCAATTTCAAAGGTGAGGCAAGGAACAACTTTCTTTGTAAGCTTTATCTTCAAGACAACAGCGTTGGAGTTCGCTCGTAGAGCACTTAAGCAACCAGCAATTTTTTCTGCACAAAAAATATCATGGAAATGTTAAAAACATAATTGTTAAAAACATTGAACGCATTTTGGTTAGTTTTTCGCATTTTGAATAGTTATTAAAACTACCTGGTGAAATTTCCAAGTATATTTCGTTAGCCTCAGCAGAAATACCTTCCATAGCATATTCACAGAAATAAGGATCCTTTGGCACCTCCCCCCACGCACTAATTGCGGTAGAAGCATTAGCAGCTTCTTTATCCGATAAGACAAAGATTAGCTTATCTGAAGTGATTCTGAGGACGAAATCCCTGGAACATCTTGACAAAGACGACAGCAATTCTACATTCACAAAGGATTAAGTATTTAAGTTAATTGTATACACACAAACAATTGAACAATTAAAACAAACAATTGAACAATTACAACAAACAATTAAAAAGTACGTTGTTAGTCTTGATACTTACGCGAGAAGGTTCGGATAAATGTAACATCAGTAGTTTTTGCCCGGAACTTCATGTTTATCGTTAGCTTTTAAATCAAGCACAGAGTTCAAGTGCAGTGGCTAATTTCCTGTAAAATTTAACTATTAATTATTGGGAAAGCTAACGACAGTTGACAGAAAAAACACAAGAAAAAAAGTTTCACTGCGGAATAGGAACTCAATTTTTTCTCATCTTCTGATTGAATGTATTGTCAATTTTCAGACTTTTGTTTTCTCTTGTCTTTTTTCTTGTTTGGAAATGTTAGCGAAAGAAACAACGTGGACCGCCATCAGATTCAAAATATTTTGCTCTATGCTTTTCATTGGATGCATAAATAGCAATATGCTTATGCAATGTACTTGCAAATTGCACGCATAATGGAATCGTGTTTTGCGCAATATTGCTTGATCGAACAACACAGCTAAAATGAAAAATGGTGATAGATGATAGCGGTGAAAGGAGGCTAAGAAAGCGTTTTTTCTTGCGACTTCAGGGCCCTTTCAGCAAAGACAGCGAAATACTCAGAAACTTTTAAAATCCACTTTTCTTTTTGACTTACTATCAGCAAACGGAAAACTTTTATTCAAAGGCTTTTACATGTACAATCTTATTCGTAATATCAACAATGATAAGACTTTTTAACCATGTTGTTCTTCATATTATGCTTCCTGGTACATTTATAAGTACAATTACAAACTATACCTCAAATAGATAACATACTATTATCCTGAATCCGTCACCGTGGTTACTATTTTTGTTACCTTATCATATCATCAGAATTTTTGGCTGTTATTTATGTCTACACGGTAGTTCTAAACCTTAAAAGTAAAATATATATGCTAGCTTTTGATTACAAATCACATAAAAGCTTCTACATATTTTAACTATACATAAAAATTGAATAGAATCCCTGAAACTTCAAAATCATTTTACAAAGTACTATAATATTATGCACTTCAAGTCAAGTCAAAAGAAAGAAATATAGAGAATGAAGATTGCTACGCTGCTGGTGAAACTTTTGGAACATAATTTTTGTGTACAATTATTATATCTCTGACCTACAATTATACAAAAAGTTAAAAAAGAATAAAGTGAAGAAAAAGACAGCAAGTAATTATTGCGTTTTCAAAAACAAGAATGTAAAAACTATATTTGGTAGTCTAACAAAAGAAAAAAACGCAGACACCGAAAAGGCCAAGCAAATGTGTTGCTGGTGGTAATGCTCTGTAGTTGATAGTTAAAAACTAACTTCATATCAAATAGTCATGTGTACATTTCTTGTTAACTTCTTAACCTACTTATTTTTCTTGCCCTGTTGATTTCAATTTGCCAACAAAACTATATTTTGAGTCCCGTGTAGTTACGAAGTAGATGAAGAAGCAGGGGCGGCCTCGATTGGTGCTGGCTGACTAGCTTGTTGTTTGGCATATTCCTCTGCTTTCCTTTTGCAGTATTTTTTGTGGACAAACCAGTGGACACGTTGACACTCCTGGTCACAGTAAGCATCAAAATGGCAGCGAGAGCATTTTTTCACACCTCTCTCCTCCCCACAAGCGGCACATGGATCGTTGTCTTGGAAACCTTTGTGGCCGTTGACCACATTACGAATAACACCCCATGCTCCTGGATCATCTCCAATCTAATGAAATGAATATTTTAAATGTTAAATATCATATTAAAATATAAATAGCAATTAACAAATCGACATTTTCGTATTTTTTGAACTGTTTACCTGAAGATGGGCAAGGTTAGCAACAAGCTGCTGCATTACAGCGGACTGATGAAAAGGGAATGTTCGAACGCATTCACGAAGCTCACGTTCCAAACCATCTGGAATCCCAGCAGGTGTATCACATTTTAATAACTTTTGGATAAAGCTATCAACTGGATCCTTTGACTGTAACGCATTTGACACTTCCAAGTGTAAAAATCGCAGGGTTTGAGCTAAACAGTGCATTTTAAATGCTGCGATCTCGTTGGTTTCAATACCCTAAAACATAAATTATCTCACTTGAGTCAAAATATACCACAAAAACAGGATAAAACAAAAAAATGACTACTTATTTGACCTACCTTTTTCATTTCTCGCTCAGACATTAGCTCCAAAACCTTTACGATACTTTCCAAATTTGAAAGCAAAATAGAATTTTTCTTCACAGTTAGGGCCACTCGTACAGGATGGAAGTTCACCTTTAAAATATATACCCCATAAAAATTATTAAACTTTCACTGATTCCGTAGATTTTTCCCCAGTTATTTTTTAATTCTATATAAATCATACCTGCATTATCAGATTGTGCAGGGAAGAAACACAAAGTGGATCCAATTTTGGCTCTTTATCTAACCCTTGTGGTACCGAGAAATATTCCACATCTTTCCTATCAACAAAACTATTAATTGTAGAAACGCAATTGTGATTACCTGCAAATTACACAAAATGAACACACCTTTCAAACAATCAGTTCAGCCCATCATAAGAAAAAATTACAGTAATTGAATTACTACATTAAATATTATAAACGTACCAACAAAAGCAGCCATTTGTGCTGGTGTTCGGTTAACGGAATTTTTCACCATTGGATTAGCTCCCTTCTGAAGAAGTAATTGGCACAAAGATGCATTCCCCGAAAGTCCAGCGAAATGGAGTGCTGTGTAGCCATTATTATGACTTCCACCATTGACATCAGCTCCCTGTAATCAAAAAGTAGACAAAACTTATAAACTTCATCTCATTCCAAACTTTTCCTAACTATTCTAATCACTTTTAAACTTACATGATCTAAAAGTATTTCACACATTTCCTTGTTCCCTCTATACGCCGCGTGCATCAAAGGTGTCATTCCATGTTCATCTTGGGTATCCACCTTCGCCACTCCTAACTTCAGATCGTTGGTCATCCCAGTGACATCATTTTTAGTAATTTTACTAAAAAAGTCATTCGTTTCTTCTCCATCTTTCTTCACTTCTTCTTGCTTACTCCTTTCAGTTCCCTCCTCAGCTGGCTTATCAGTCACGGACGGTTTGTCTTCAGACATTATGGTCATCTGATCTAACAGTGATCTTCTAGTCTCTTCAAAAAAACAAATCAAAAACACAAATGTCACTTGCTATTTAATATTATGAACACGACTATCAGACCATTTCAACAGGAAGTACACATGACACAAGCAACCAGCTAAACAGTAACATTAAATATGACCAAGAACACTTCCATTTCACAAAAACAATTAATTTAAGAGCTTTACTTGCATGTCCATTTATCAAATATTTTGGGGAAAGCTATTAAACCACTAATGTATTGCCTGGTCACTCACACACGCGAAATATATATTTCACAAAATTATTCTTCTAATATTGATTAGCTCGTCCCCCCGATAAACCCAATCTATATTGATTTGTAATATCATCTCAAACATATTGTGACAGATGTTGCTATGCACTATAAATATATAACACAAATATTAGCTATTTTGATACTCACCTGTTGTGATTGGGATTTTGTAGTAAACTTCCGTTAGAAAAGTATATTAAATATAAGAACTGTTCAGCTCTACAATTTTATAGTTTGATGTGTGTGGAGTGTGGATATGCTTTGGAAAATTTGTAAAATCTGAGTAAATCTGGAACAGCGCGCTGCTGGATTGGATGGACTGGAATAAAAATGTGTTGTGTGCGATACTGCTGGCTTGGCTGGCAAAGCAATAAATGATCTTCTTGAGCAAGAAGAAAAAAACTTTTCCCATTCCC
>JAQFXM010002241.1:0-25889 GCA_034693345.1 Entomobrya multifasciata
GTTCAAAATTATTTGATTATTTCGTTATTTCAAATAACCATTATTTGTTATTTATTATTTTGGAGATATTTGGAATAGTCATTATTTTATTATTTTGCAAATAAAATAATGCTGATTATTTGTTATTTTTATTTTAAATAACAAATTTTTCTTGTATTATTTATTATTTGTTATTTGAACTACTTCGACACCCTAAATAACGATCCTTGAGTATGACACAGTCCTCAATATACGTGCTCTATTACGTTTTACCCCTTTTTCGGTACCTACTTTTTTATACGTAATAATAATGTCCAGTATGCACTTTAATGATTAAGTCAAATTTTGTGATATTAATACTTGGGTAAATTTAAATATTAAATATATTATACGAAACTTAGAAACGTTTCGTCATCCGATATGCATATGCGCATTTCTTTTAAAGTACCAGTTTATTTTTTCAGGTGCACATTATTCACCTTTACGCAAGCCTGCGTTTCTCAGGTAGTTTTCTGTTCCCTCTATTTATACATTTCATTGTCTTTAGCTTGGATAAGTATGGTAGGCAGCGATGACGGCTGGAACTGAAAAACGAAGGGGTAGTTTTGTGTTCCCTCGATTTCTTTTTTTTAAACCTGACTTGGCTTACTCATACCCTAACACTCAGCAGGGAAATGAATGGGTATATCCGGTGAGAATACATTATTAATGCCAACATCCACACGTTTAGTCATCATTTTACAACCTGTGATACGGAACTAGGGTGTTGCTACACATGTTCAACTGGAGCTTGTATAGTCTGACAAACCTTACTACGAATTTTGATTTTAAAGAAACCAATCCGAGACTTCTCTTTTAAAATAACTGAATGTGGTACCCAAAGAGGCTCTGTTGGTTTTCTAAAGTCTTAATGTTTTTCGGTGGATAGCATAATCTTGTGGAGGCTACCTGCTATGCTCACCTGCCTACATCTCGTTGTTGCACAACTGATAAATAAAACGGAAAAGAGTTACAACCGATACAGGGTGACAGTGCGTAGGATGTTATGGCGGGTAATGAGTAACGGCTAAATTTCATGTCAAACCATAATAATAAAACTAATCAAAAACCGCAGTAATTTGAGATCGAAAAGCAAATGGAATCAGAAACTATAGATTTTTTAAAATTAGATATTAGTTGCATAAGATTTCCAGGAAGTTCCCCATTACTGATATCTAGGGGCTTGTGTGTAAGTGCATATATAAACTTCTCATATTGTATTCCAATTAATGATGTTATGAAACTTGGGGAGAACGAAATCCCAGAATTTTGCAAACATTATATTATAACCATGAACTAGTTTGTTTGTTTGTTTTGTGCTATGATTCATTCAAAAGTTTTTCAAGCTTGTGGTTTTTGTTTATATGATGAATACATTTTGAGAAATGCCTATAGCACAAAAATACATGATAATTTAGCAATTTTCCACTTGTTCCAAAAATAACTAGCATCATATTTCCTCACTTGACGTTCACGTAAACTTTCCATTATCTACAAAAAGCACACCGCGCTTTGTTCACCGATAAGGTGTTCAATTGAAAGCAATAGAAAACAATTACCGAAATCATAAAGGCAAACAATTTTCTCGAGTCAAGGGTCACTCTTCCTGTTTCCAGCTTCCTCTATCCTTTCACAAATTTTACTTCGTATTTATACTGCGCTACGACCTACCATATTCTATTTGTGAAATAGATCAAGGCTTTTGTTTGTTTTCATATGCATCCTTTTGTATCATATCCTCTTTGATTTATTTGTATGGGATCAATTTTTTCCGGGGAAATATTATTGAACATCGCCTTATCGTGAATATCTATCGTCATACTAGCTTATTATGCGTACTATGCCTAACCTAACAGGCCAACCAGACTTTCCACCATTTCCTATGAATTGAACTTTCCTACGCTTTATCTGTAGACAGAAAGATAGTCTGGATGGATGGAAATCAAAGGAAGGAAGTTGATCATTTTTTTGTGTCAGATAAAACGTAGTCCTCCGTCAACAAAGTGATGTATACAAGTCATTCGATTTTCAATAATATATTTCTGTACAATTTCCAACAAATATCAGTGAGAACGTCAATCGTAGAAAACGATACCAGCAGGGGACCTAAAGACCAATATATAAGTTTTCCCACTCCATGTTTTAGATTTTATGAATGACTAATGCAATCTAACACTCATATTTGCATTCTTTTGTCAAAAAAGCAACCTATTCATCAAATTCTCTGATCTGTTGTCTCCAACATGATGACCGACCGTTGGTAATGTTTGCTACCTATTAGTCATCCATTGATCCTCTCTTGCCTCCAAAAAAATAAAACGTACGTTCATACATTTCACGGAATACAACAAACAGTGTAGGGTAGGGCTTTTGAAACTGCGTATATTTATTTTTATTTTTTACTTTTAAAACAATCCTCCTCTCTCATAACAAAGTTTGTGTGTAAAGTAGGGACTCCACAGCTCCATTCATGAATGAAACTCTGCACGGAGGGTACGAGAAGCATCTGGGAATACACGAATGAATGATGACACAGTTCTTCTAAAAAGGGTCCCTTTTACCACAGCTACAACTTTTCAGAGTAGTACCACTTTTTATCGTAACAAAGAATTTTTCTATTTAAGCTGGACTATTTAGTCATCATCGTCTACTTTACTTCCCTACCCTATACCA
This sequence comes from Entomobrya multifasciata, assembly GCA_034693345.1. Classification (NCBI taxonomy): domain Eukaryota; kingdom Metazoa; phylum Arthropoda; class Collembola; order Entomobryomorpha; family Entomobryidae; genus Entomobrya; species Entomobrya multifasciata. The sequence goes on from JAQFXM010002241.1 coordinate 2,692, forward strand.
AAAAACCCAAAGCGAGGTTTAAGTCATCATCATCATCACTACATCTGCCAAAAAGGATCGGATCTGGTATAGCAGCTGCATAGGACCTGTTTATACGCAGTTGTACAAGCACGCGTGTTGTGTGTATGCATGCATAGCATATCCTTCCGTTTTTCTTTTTTTGGGTGACTAACTGTTGAAGGGGCTTCTGTTCGTTCTTTTGTGCCAGTACAAACGTTGTTCGTTTTTTGGCGTTTCCAGTTTCCAACGTACAAAGATTTTTTTGCTGGGAACAGAACAAAGTATGAAGTATCTCATGCCTATAATGGTACTTTATATTTTAATGTACTTTTTCCATTTTCGACAAACTCATATGACCATGATGACTGTACCTAATTTAAGTCCATAATGCAAATACACATTGTTATTATTATGGGAAATGGTAATGATTCAAATTCGAAAGAAACTAGTCATGGGACATTTCTAAATACTGGAACATGAATATATGGGTACATGACATGATGATGAGTAGTACACACGTTCTGTGATGTGGTGTTCCCTCGCACCATTTTAAGCAATTTCCTTCTCTAGTTAAACTTGAAAAAAGGACATCCTCATTCCTAAAACGTGTCCGTTTCTCCGTCTTTCAGTGCACTTTGTTTGGACCAGGGTGGTGGTGGATGATGATTAGTCATAAGCTTCCATTTCATTAATAAGTATAAATACAAACACTTGAACATTGGTGGTATACGTTTTTTGTAAAAAATTTAGCTATAAACACACAATATATTAGAAGCGACTTGTCATACTTTTCATATTCCATGTAATATACCTACATACATATACCATTCTTTGTATAGATTTAATAGTATATCACGCAAAGAACGAACAGCTTGAGAACGTCTTTTTGGGTACCCTGGCCTAGCTTCTTGAAGTCTTTGAAAATTCAGGTACATAGCAAAAGAATGAGTGTGAGTACTGTTTTTTAGCAGAAGATGAACCTCTCATTCACAGAATATTCTCTGTATCATTCATGCGTTCCTTTTCTTGTACATTTTAGGATACACCAAAAAGCACACAACTATGTAAAGTTCCATTGTTTGCGAGAAGCTCCTATATACTTTTCACATACGCACTCTTTACAATGCATACTCACTGCACTCTCTGCATACACTGTAGTGAAGTACAATGCTAGCATTAAACTAACATTGAAATAAGTTTTCGTACTTACGTATTATGCGTGTCTACTGATCGTGTAGCTCTTCCTTTCCTCTCCACTAACTTCTGCTTCTACTTCAACTCCACATCCAGTAGCAAGGGAACAAGAATCGAGTTAGGAAAGATTTGAGGTTTGTTGCACATTACATACAGAAAACACACTCAACAGACGAGTACATGGACATCATCATTTTCTGTTAAACACGCCAGCAGCAAAGAGTTGCATGTATTCATCAGGTTCTCCGTAAAGTTTAGTCAGTTGTCAGTTGGAGCGTGGTTGTAAAGCAACTCTGAAAGAGAAAAAAGTTTCTACGAGAAAATACACATTATTACTTCTCATGAGTAAATGTCTTACATTCTTTGTTGATACACGCTCTCTATATTCTCCAGTTAAGAATTTCAATTTTGTTTGAATATCTGGAAAAATCTCCAGTCAAGTAAAAGTCAAACGAATAAAAAATCCAAGTTTACATTGTGGGCTGATATTAAAGTTTATATATTTCCTTATCGATATCGCAGTCGGTTATCGTAGGTTGTGCCAACAATATATTATATCATTTCGATATTCTTCATAACAAGAATACCTTGTACACTCACATGTTCAATAACTTCCGTTTACATGCTGGAGAAGACTTTAAAGCTATCGAACTTCAAATATTTGTTGTGATAAAAAAGCAATAAGTGTAAAGCTAAAGTTACTCATCTTTATCATCGTAAAACATACCGTTATAAACCAGAGACATCGAAGAGATTGTGTCATTCTTTATTGCTATAAGCGCAAAGAAACATTTACATTCAATCGAGCAGCTAGACTTACATTACATATCACACAGTGATAGCAACAAATCTGAGTGAACATACTCATTCATTTCATCGACCCAGTTTGACATTCAATATTTGATTTTATTCAATGTACTGTTTGGTGTAAAAAAAGTGTTTTGATCTCTCTCAACTTGCCAACTTAAAAAGTTTCACTAATATGAAAACTTTTTAATTACAAATCATAGCCTTGATTTTTAATTACCGGATAGCGGTTAATAGGACTCTTGGAAATTTCCCATATTTGGTATGTTTTTAATAATTTCATTAAAATCACATTAAGTAAAACCATAATTCATGTGTAATCATATGAACGGGTGTGTTCTATATGAGGATGAATCATACACACATGTAACTCTGCTTGTCAATTAAGAGATACTTGCGGTTTGGTCATTATACGGCCGAATTCTCATTTTACCAACCATGTATGCAGCTCGTGCAGATATCGTTTAGTAATTAAATTTTTGACGGAAGTCGTAATACTGTTGTGGTGACAAATAGTCTGTAAATTGGTGATTCTGCGTTATATTGCATCTTCCTTTCTAATCAGTCGTTGAATCGTTTCATGCAATTACAATGTCAACTATGTATGTAATTTTGAGATGCATAAAATGAATCATCACTGCTATGATGTAACACAGCTAAACGTGGACATCATCATTCATGTTTACATGTATCATAAAAAATATTAATATTAAGAGAAATATTATAAATCCTGTTAGGTCAGCCAAAATTTTCTTTCTATATGCTGGTCTTCCATCATGACGTAAAATAGCCCGTGTCTGTCGCATTCCTGATTATATTTCCCATTCTTCTATTGAGTATTCATTTGCATAATCTGCCATAAAATTGTAATGGCTCGATGTGATTCGTTGTATTTGTGTGTGGGTAGGGTTTCATGAGGGTTATAAATGGTAGTAACGGTTAATTCATTTGCACAGCAGGCAAACAGTGTATCGAAAGGAATTCACCGGAATTTCCCTACCAAGTTCATCTTTTCTTCTTCCTTTTCATATATAATAGGTTTTTGAAATCCTTTTTCCTTCGACTGTTTCTATTGACCAGCAAAATTTATTTCTCTCAGAGGACCATTTATAAAAGGCTTAGAGACAGATAGAGAGAGCGCGCATCCTTTATTATCTCACTTTTGAAATCATGTAATAGCAAAAGATAAACTGCACCTTACTTGTATATTATGAAACTTAAATGAACCCAAAAATGTAGAATGGAAAAAGAGGAGGAATAAAAGAGTCTGTAAACTTATATTTTTAGAAATCACGTCAGCTCCCACTACTTCATTAGCTTTTATCTCTAAGAACAGGAAACTAAAATAGACAAATTTAATTGGGAGGAACAATTACAACATTCATTGGAGACAAAATGACAAAATCGCATTTCCTAAAGTAAAATTGATTACAGTATCATGAACCTGATCCGCACACATCCATGCACATCATATATGTAAGCATATTTTATGGAACAGACTGGTCTGGTGCATTAAAATCGTTTTGTTTTTACATGCTAATTGATTTTTTCTCTGTTTTTAATTGCCTTCCTCACTATGACTCATCTTTTGGCTTGCCTTGCACAGCTATGTACTACCACTGTATGTAATCCCCAATTTCAATTGCTACTTTACTAAACAGTGCAAGTTTACACACTGCATATAAATGCATTAATTTAACCAGATATGCATACATATTTTGTTTATATTACTCAGTACTTCATGCACTCCTCCCTAAATCATCATCGTTTCTAATTCCAAATAGCAATATACTCTGTAACACATAAAAAATCGTTTTCCGGTGACGAATCTCATAGTTTTACAAGGTTTCTAATCTTATTGCTTAATAGTGTTTGAATCCTTACTCCCTAAAGCAAAGGAATCAGTTAGTATATTATACACTCCATCACCACCACCCTCCTTTTAACAAACAGTTAATTAAATTACTTCGGATTTCTTTTAACTTACTCACTCCAACTTGCATTGCAAGGCACAAGAAGCCATAGAGTTCAGACAAATATAAATCAAGAAGGAATCAAAGTACACAGTAGTATCAATTTTCAGTCCTTTGACATGTATTTTTCCTATTTTTGACTTTGACTTGACATCTTGTTTTGAATTGACGTACGTTGATGACACATCACAGTATCAGTATTTTGAATTCAACAACGGGTTTATTTTTACCCAGAAACATTTCTAAAAATATTGTCAGCCATACCCTTTAGTTTGCAGACATGGGTTCATTGAATTTAGATAAATATAAATCATCGTTAATTCATCTGTAGAATATTTTATTACTACATATCAGGTAGACAGGTAACATAACATCACAACGTCATCATCATTTATAGCCAGATTTAGCTTTTCAAGCTATTATTACAACTTTGCTTAGAATACACTGCATTCATATCAGCATATAAATTACGTGAATATGATTATCTACAAAGTATAAAATTATATTGAATCGTCTACAATTTTTAGTGCATTGTCTCAATACTCTAATGACATTGCGCATAAACAGCACTTGAAGAATTCTACTGAAGGTTGCTTAATTGAGGATAAAATATAGACAAAATCTTCTAATACTAAAATGTGCATGCATGAAACTTTAAGATTATTATTGTGATACATAAAATAATAGTCTTCTTAATTTTCCATATCGAAAGTTTAGCACAATATCGTTTTTTGTTGGATAGTGGATTGCATTGTCTGATGTATAAAAAGAGATACGCAGTTATATTTATGATGACGACGATAATGGTTGATGATGGTGAGTCATCTTTTGTACTTTTGGTAATAATAACAACCGTGTGTACTAGGACTGTGGTTGGTGATCCACTCTCACGCTCTTCGCTGTTGGGTTGCATGCAATAATGCAAATGCGAGAAAAAAGGGGTTTCATTTCATTTCAGCATCACCAGCAGCACCACACACTTCATCCTTTTTACACAGTCAACATCTCTTACTCATTCCAATTTTTTGGCTCACACGGTTTTACCTCTGCCATAATACGTTATAAAGCTCTCTGTGAATATTTATCCTCATCACATCACTATCATGTTAAAATATGCATACCTTCCTCCTGTATATGAAACCATCACGCATTGCGTTTTGCGTATTTTTTCTAAATGCCATCAGTATAATGTAACCTACACCAATTGCTTTAGTAAAGGGTTTCTGCACAATAATTTTTGCAAACAAACTAAAAATTATAAGTGTCTGTTGACTGTTGTCCTAGTCTAGTCTGGGGAATGCTTTCAGGGAAATGTGCGATGCAAAAATTTGATACTACTCTCATTTCTTTTTTATAATCTCAATCTATAAAGTAATAAAAGGGTTCATATAAAATTTTGGTTGAACCTTTTCCACCTTTCGATTTAATCTATTACGCCCCAGTTTGTATGTATTTACTTTTATAAGTACATATATGCGTTGTTGTAGGCATCTTAATAACCCGTAAAATTCTTGATAAAAAGATTACGCATTCTTTATATCATCATTTTTGCTAAAATTCTAGAAAATCCACTTGAGAGTTTATTTATTTTAAACTAGCCTACCCAGAATACCAACAGAGTGTAGTAGACAGACACTAAATTATAGGTACATTCCTGTATGAACCATACTACTATTATATTGCCAATTTGTCAGAAAACAGACCGTCAACAACAGAGTTAAGGTACATATAAACGAATTATAATTGTAACTACTGCTGTTTCGCTATATGACCGCTTATTTTTCATCTTCACACTTCTGCATGCTATTCTGGCTGACAGTGTTAATGAAAGATGTGTGCCCCTTTACAAGCATCTTGGCAGGCACCTACTGTGCAGTCGTACACCTTCCGTTAATTGATACAAAGAAAAGCGAAATATCATATTTAAAAAATGTGTGAGTGCATCTGTCCGCGTTCCTGTTATTGTACTTAATCTTGAATTACACTTATTTAGAATTTGTACTAATGAAAATGTGGTCATCGACTTTCGTAGAAGTTCAGGTCATGCTGTATATTGTGTAGAAATTTCTGTACAATAAGAAACGAATAGTCATCCCTGAACTGTCTGTAGTGCAGTGCAAGTGGTAATGGTACCTAAGAACGTATACAATACTTGGATGCTAGGATGAACATACGTATTCTTTGAATCCGAGATGAGTCAAACAGGCAGAACGACAACAAGACCTGAAACTTGTCTATTGCCACCTAACACTAATGCACTGTCAAATGCAAGGTGTACAGATATGGAATAGATAGCTATGGAATTCCGACGACCATCTTTTGTGATACATCTTCTTGTTTTTACCAATCCAACATTCTGGTTCATTAAAGCATTGATGATAAATAAAACCTCTCTGGGGTTTCCTGGAATATACACAATGTGTCAAAAGCACAAGTGACGACATGGCAAGCTTACACTTTACCGTTTGCTGCTCTTTTTATTACTTATGTTGATATTAATAATTGCACTATTGCAGTGCAAGAAAAGTCAATGATGTTCGTATATTCATTAGATCTCTATTCTACTCCACAAACACCTAATTCTCTTTCTCTAGAGCGTGAAGAGCGATGATACATGTCATTACAGTTACGTGTCTAAAATAACAAATTGCAATCCCACTCAACTTGGAAGATCATGATTGGTTCTTTTCATTACAAATACTTTTTTCACGTTACATTTTTATTCATCGTTTCCAGCTAACTCTTTATGTGGCTTGTGGGCAGGAAGTAGTAGCACAGCAGATAATAATATTTTATATGTAACTTAAAACTGTTCATCTATTTGGTTCATTATTTTTTAGACATTATTTTCCCCGATCCGTCTTTGTGGTTAGTCTTGTTGATATCAATTTCAAACTAATTTGTGAATGTCATTATTTCTTTTACTCAATAAATCCACGTGTACTTTCATTCATTCCAGCAGTCAAATTGCTTCAGTCATTTTGACGCAGTGTGGTTGTTATTTTCTTCTTCTTCCACCCACTATATATTTAACTTTTTCCGGTAGAATTCCCATGCCAAGTTTCGGCAAAACTTACATCAATCACAATTCTTAGGAAGTTTGTCATTTGTTGTTGGTGTCGGTTTGTACTATTGTTGACTTTGCTCGTTACCGACATAATACGTAAGCACGTGTAATTTTAAGGAGGCAGAAAAACAGCAAAAGTTGAAGGTTTTATGTTGAAAGTTGGAAAGTAGATTCATAGGAAATGTTGAAACTGAAAAAATACAGGGATTATTGAAGTATTACAAGTTGCTCCTGTACTTTTCCATGGAAAAGTGTAGTAGGTTGGGAAATAAGTAGAGAGAAACTCAACGTAGACAGACCAGTCATTTCTGGATTGGACTGATTGTACATACATATTATTGTGAGTCAGTATCGGAATGAATGAATTGAAATGGCGTATATACATTTTATATTCTTTTTGTCAAACTTCCCACGCACACTCAAATAGCACAACAGGAGAGAAAATTATATAAAAGAAAATCCTAATAGTAATGTCAGTCTATACCTTTAACGTAGCGTGGTTTGATGGTGGTATGCTTTCTATTCCAGTTGACTCACTAATAATCAAAACGTAAAACGAACATTGTATTGCTTTCTTCCCTCTCCTTTCTCTTTCGGCGTGTGTATGAATAGATGCATAACACAATACTACATTACATTGTATATTATAGGTGATATCTGATCAGCAAAATAGCTGTAGTGGGTGAGTATTAACGGGAAAAGTCGTAACATTTTTCAACGGCACAGGTCGGTACTGTGGCTGGGGAAAGGTAAATAAAGTAGGCAAATTTGCAGAGGCGTCAGGTGTTGGTGTTGCTGGTCCACTTGGTGTTATTTTTAATGCTATTTTTGTTAGCATTATAAATAAAACTGGAAAAGTAGCACAGTAATCCATACTATTATGCTACAAGAGTCTCTTGAAGGGGAAATTTCTCAGTTTGCCCTTTTTTGTCATTATCAGCAACTCTTTTAGAATGACAGCGGAGAAGTATGCATATAAGTTTATTGAAAAAGTATAGACGGAAAAATGATAGTTTGTTTACTGTGCTGTCAACTTTTCTTGCGAAATATGACAGTTAACGATTTCGACAAAATACTGGAGGCGGATATACAAAAACATTATATTTCATATTATTATTATCATTTTAATGATGCCCAGTCGACTAGTAAAAATAATATGGTCCATGTTTGTAAACAAAATATGAATAAAATGTGCAAAGTTCCATTCAAACGGAATAATGTTTGTGTGTGTCGGCCCACACGTTTTGAGAAATTTACTCTCTATCTTTGTTGCTCGAATTTGTGCCTTTTTTTGAAAATCCTACTGTTTCCTTTTCACTTCCCTTTCTGCCTTACTTGCTCTATTGCGAAAATAAAATAGGGCGAATGAGCGAACGCCTTTAGTTGCGTTGTATTGAGGACGTAAACATGACACTACTACGCACTTGTATGTAGCTCATCATAAATGTTAACAATGCAATTAAATAAAAGTATATTTTCGAATTTGAGATAAAACGTAGCTATTCATAACCAAAATTCATTTTGTTATGCATGATATAATACAAAGTCAAGCTGTCAAAAACATGGCCCAATGCGTCATTCATCATTTCATTATAATATGATTTTGAATATAAAGTTAGTTCATATTACATCTATGAATACATGAATGTGTTACTAATTTGGTTCTATTTGTCTTTATTTTATGTACAGGTGGAATAAAAGAGTTTTCGCGATATTATCCCGAGTTGTGTGACAGTTACAACAACAAAAAAGATCTCAATATCGGATCAACGATGCCACTAACAAGTAGTCATCCGCCTTCTTTCCTCCTCCCGTGCTCTCCCCTGCCCCCACTCTCACCATCCATTGTATCCACACCAAACTGTGGTATAGATCGGTTTGAAAATGAGCCGCCTACGAAAGTACTTCCATATCTCTATGTGGGCAACGCCAAGGACTCCACGAATGCCAAGCTATTGAGGGAGTTGGGGATCAGTTACATCCTCTCCGTTACCACCAATTCGCCTTTCTCTACTTCCACGTCATCGTCTACGGCCTCCTCATCGCCATTCAGCAGCAATAATAACAATCACCTTCACAGTAGTAACAATGATCATCAGTCAGAGTTCAGAAAAATGCAGATACCTGTGTCGGATAACCTCTGCGAAAACCTTGCACCCTATTTTGATGCTGCCTATGAATTTATCGGTAAGCTTTGCATACAATTATTTTTAACCTTCCAATTATTTTCCAACGTTCACAGTCAGTTCATGAAAAACCTTATCCATTTCCACTTTCTGTGGAATGAAAGGAAATTCGTGTAAACAGGCACTTCCTTTCATTTCTGCATCCTCCATTATATTATTGAAGAAAATGAGACAAAAATAACATTATTTGATCATAGAATTAGATTTCGTTTGATGATTTTTTTTTATCTTGGAAAGGAAAAGGTGGAAATTATTTATGTAAAAGTCTTCTTAACACCCACTTCCTTTACACATTAAGAATTAATTGATATCGGAGCTCGAATATTCAATCTCTCTACACTTTTTGTGAGATCTGTATTACATGGCTACATTATACTTGTCAGTGTCATTGTCATTGTATTGCCAAATCGAAAGTAAATCAAGTTGTAAATAGGTGTCATGAATTAAAATTTACGGAACGTGATCATGTGTAATGTAAAATATGTAGTCATTAGCCGATGGGTTCCAGAGAGCAGGAATCAGTATGATGTAGGTTTTCATCTTTAAAGTCATTTTTGTACTTCCCGTTAAACATTTTCTCTGTCAATTTTCATTTTGGAAAGGATGTAGCGATAAGGAAATGTAATTCCAGAAAAGTAGATAAAAGAACATTTATCAGTTTGAACGTTCAATTTCCACCTTCAAACCTTACTCGTATGATCACACCATAGCTAATATAATGTACACAGGTTTACTTATCTACTTTTTTGAATTTCTTCAATCTTGTATGCATTATGAGCTGGTTATGAACACGAATTTAATGACTTATGCAAAGCTAATTTTGAAAGAAATCAATATTGATTATATTTTGTCTTTATTTTTTACAGAGGATGCTCGGAAGACTGGTACAAAAGTATTGATTCATTGCCAAGCTGGAATCTCCAGATCGCCCACAATTGCCATCGCCTACATCATGAAACACATCAACCTGAGTACCCTTGAAGCTTATGCATTTGTACAAAAGGAACGCAGAATCATTTCACCCAACCTGAACTTTATGGGCCAACTAGTAGAGTTTGAGTCAAAGTTGAAGGGCATGTCAAGCAGTAGCAGTAGTAGCTGCAGTTCGGAAAACGAGTCGAGTATGGAGATGGAATCTGTGAGTTCTTTGGAGGAAGGTTGTGATGACAGAACGAGTTGCAGCAGCAGTAGCAGCAATGTCATCAGTAGCGTCTCTAGTGATAGGAGTAGTTTAAGTAGTAATAGTTCAGTTAGTCGTCTTAATCTTATCAATAATCACAATTGTCATTCCAAAACATCCTCACCCTCGGGAATCGAGATTAACAACAGCAGTAGTAGCATGATCGTAGCGGATTAAATTTAAGTTATTAATCAATTTTCTTACAAATAACTAAACTACCTAAAGTCGTACGTACCAATTAGCATATCGGATATAGGTAATATTTTATGATTACCAAAAAACAAATTGAATTATCCATTATATCCCGTAGCAAAATGATGTATACAAATTTCACCATCCTTCTTATAGCTTTATTACATGCTATTAATTTGTCTCTGAGTCATCATCATAGTTTGTATCTTAATTATTTGCCTTTTGTACGTACGTTTTAGGTTAGAGGGGTGTTGTGCTTAATAAGTCATTATTTATAACTTTTTATTGGTTGTATTTTGTTAGCTAATAACATTGCAATTGATTTACTGTACATTTTCAAGCTCTTGCTACTGTTTATATATTATACGTTTAAGTTATAAGAATTTTTGTACCACCATTATGCCAATTTTTAGTATAAAAAAATAACCGTTACTTTTCCAGTAATAAATAATTTAAAATTATATTGTTGTTTCGCACTTCATTGTAATTAATCGAGTTTACAAACAACATATTATTGGTTACAATGGACCAACAGGGTTACCAGTATCAGATTTTTCATTACATGATACATGGCGCTGTTAAAATAAGAGGAAAAAAACTACGAATGGCTAATTGTATAATATTCAATAAAAAACAACACCAATTTATTTAGAAAGATGACTAACGTTGTGTAAATAGTCAGTTAAACAAAAAAGTTATTATTATCGCATTATTTGTATAACATGATGCAAGATATGATAATAATAATACAAACTGCGAGTATGCCATATTACATAAATTATAATTACTTCATAAATTAGTCACTTTGAAAAGTTGTTATCGAATAAAAACAATGGTGATTGATTATACTAAAAAAATGTACTATTTCTTTTGAAAGGATTGTTCGGAAGATTAACGTATAATCGAATTGTTTTGTATAAAAGTAAAACAAATTGACTTTCCAGAACTGTTGACTCTTGTCATTAGATTTAGGTAATATTTGATTAGATAGCCTACTAATAAAAAACCTTTTTTTGTATCTTATCGGTACAAATGAGTAGTAAGTCGTTTTTGTACAGAGACGAAACCAAGTGACGAGATTTGATAAATAACGTTAGAATTAACTTGTATACATTTTTGGACTATGTGTCATACTACTAACAACAATAATTTAACCTGAGCTGATTTTATTCAACATTTTTTGTTCCCATACAACTTAAAAAAGAAACGTACCAACAATTTCTTTCATGTTGATTGTATTCAAGATGAAAATGAAAAAAATGATGGAACTTACAGTTTTGAATAAGTTAGTTTTGTTTATGTAAAGTCACATAATTACTTATATTTTAATGACTATTTTCATTAATGACAAAACAAATTGGATAAGATATTAAATTGATTTACTGGTGTCTGGATTTATTTAATATATTTCTAAAAAAAATTGAATTACTTCAGAAGTAAACGAAATGGATTTAATTTACGACTTTTTGTATAAAGACTTTTTTCTATAAGCGTATAATTTAAAAAATACTTAAATATTCTTTTTACTTAAAAAAATGTGGAAAAATTTCACAACTAACAAAAGTGTACCCCTTTAGTAAGTAAGTTTAATATATTATATGTAATTTCGACCATTATTTTGGTAGAGAATAATGGCCTTCCTATTTATGTGTTCATTTTTCGTCGAATTTGAAAGGTAGAATTTTAAGCGAATTAAAATTATTAATGAGAAAGATACGATGGAAAACATCGTCAAGTTATATATAATAATGGAATAATAAAAAATATAACTGTGTCAAATACAAAAGAACAATCTGGATTAATTGTTGCTCTTTATTTCATTTAAACGATTATGGCATTCAATTATCATTAATGACGAATGAGGATTTCCCCGTGAAAATAAAGTCTAAAGGAAAGCATCATCCGATTCAACTTACAAAAAATTGTCATATAATTGCATATACTAATTGCATGTCAACACTATTAGCCCAGTTAGCAAAATCATCAAGAATAATGGATTGGAATAACATCTTTATGAATCATAATGTGATTGATTCATTAAAGTTTTTTCACTTAAATATTTGGATCACGTAGTAATATGATCACGTTTACAAAGTTAAATCTTCACAATGGAATTTTTAACATTTAACAATCATTTAAAAAATGAAAACCACATTAGAACTGATTTGTTGTTTGCGTATCACGTAATATTTATGTTAATGCGGCACAAATATGTATTTTGTTTACCCATTTATGGAGGGAAAATATTGGATCTCTTTCTTCCCATCCAAACATGATTATAATTCAGTTAAGGTTATGGAATCAGAATCCAAATATTAAAGTTGTTCAAACAAATACATTTTTCAGTTACAGGTTACAGCCTAATTTACTGCTTGTGCAATATTGACATTTGAAGCGATTTTCAGAATGACTCAACAAGGAAATTACCGTATAACTTTATGGTGTGTATGTCGGGTTTTTATTTATCACATAATTAGGTAACATAAAACGGCCATAAAGTCAGTGTTCTAGTTTTTAGCTTTTAAAACACTCTTCATGTACATATCATTAAGGAGTTTTAAATGCTAAGTGCGAACTTAAAAACGAATGATTTTAAACAGTAAAGTTTTAAAACTTTTCCTAAATTCGGATAACGATGCAAAAAATACTAAAGAATGAAAAGCAGTTGAGACATAATAATTAAAAATATTAATCAGTTCAGTCAGACTTGGTTTATCTAGTTTCTCTTATATTTGACATTTAACAACTGTGAATGTAAAAGTCATCGGGAAAAACCGTTAATCATGCGTTGTTTTATTACTGACTTCATAAATTGTAAATAAACTTGTAACTGCATAATGTGTAATGTATGTAGGTGAGTAAACAGTGAGTTAAACAAAGGTTTACTCTGCACTGATTTAGGTTCATGTACTTTGATGCTGAGTAAACTCAGTAAAATGATGAATGAGTAATCACCCCATGATTGGACATTGATTCTAGACTGATTGTATAATGCATGAGAAAACGAAAGATGGGACTTGAAAAAGTTTTCATGCATGATGCATTCATCCAATTATTTTGTTAATCATTGCTTTCATTGCAGAGCATCAATTTTTTAGTCATTGCGGTTTGTGACAATACAGTCAAGGTAAACCTCCAGTCCTGATCGTGTCGTGATCTCTGTTGATATAATTTTTCCCTTTCCTTATTGTAGTAAAAACGTAAATAAAATATGAGTCACACTCGCACACGTTGCACGGAAGGACTTTATACTTCATGATGACTTATAATTTAGATCACGATGTTGAGCTGACTATAATTGTGAGTTAATTTAGAGATAATTAGTTATCGCAATCTACTGGGTCCAGTCATCCGTCCACAAACTTAAGATGTACAAAATATGATTACCAAGCAGAAACACAAAAACATGGGAATGAAAATACTGGTAGAATCGCAATTTTTTTTTATGTTTTGTTTAAAACAATGACATTTATTAGCAAATGGGTCGATTTTTTATTTGGAGCTATTTGAAGAAAGAAGAAGAGTACATGATATGATGCGAAATGCTATTCTATACTAATTCCATTGTGAATTTTAATAATAATTCGTGGAATCGATCCACATTTATGTCATACAAAAGGCTTGTTACATGAGAATACTGTTCCTACTAAATGAACTGAATTAACATTGGAAAATTTATTGCATTAAATTGGCATTCAATCATTTTTGCTCCCTAATTTGTTTCAACATGATTTCACCGAAATTCCCAATCATAATTTTTCCAATTTTCTTAAGTTTGCAATTAAAGATTGTTGTAGGCCAAGAAGACGCACCGGATACTGTGGATATCGCTCAACCGGAATTGGAAGGGAGGGCCGATAGTGCGAACGGCACTGGAGATGTAGATCTGATAGTGGAGCCGCCAGGTTAAAATTGAAATATTCACATGAAATTCAATCCTGATCAATTTGAATTATAGTAGATAACTCGGTTTTCCCAAACTTTTGCAGACTTAACAAAGGATAAAGAAGTTATTTGCGATGCTATTCAAAAAGGAGACGCGGATGTTAAAGTATGCATTACAGGATTGATGGATTACGACGATTTACTTAGGTTGACTGTTTGGAACAACAAATATACACTGCGAAACGGTTTTAAAAAATTCTTCTTTCCAAAGGAAGTGAACTGGAAGCGAAATGTCATAGCCAAAATGGGAGCAATTTTTACAAACGCTTGTCCTCGTGAGTTTGTCAATCCCGAATTTATCAACGCTGCCCTTGAACTTTTCATGATTTATCAGAACTCTTGGAGTGATCCTTGTGATCATACGAAAATGTGGAATGCCTTAACTCCTGTTCTTGACAAATGCTTGTACTACGCAAGTGGTCGGTTTGATATGACTTCATCTGGATTTGAAGTATGTAGATATGACTTTTATTGTGCCAATATGCCATATATTTTTATTTTAATCGTGCATAATAATAATCATAACTTAATTTCTACCATTTTCTTTATAATTTCCCAGCTAACTGGAATAAAACTTCAAACATCTACAGGCACAGAAGAGGTTGCACTCATGGCTCCGGAAGAACTCGCGGATTCCAGTCAAGATCTGGATGTCATAATTGATACGATGTGGTGGATATTTAGGTAAAATGCTGAAATGTAAAATGCAATGATGATTTAATGATTTTGCCTTGGGAAACAACTTTAAAAAAAATTACAAATACAGTTTCACTTTTGGAAACTGCTACTGGCAAGCAGAAAATCCAAGCTTTTGGGCGGCACGATACAAACGATTATTTTATGCTGATTTTTTGAGTGAACTGAAATCAAGATGGTTAGTTTCAATATGTCATTCCAGCATTTATATTTTAAATTTTACAACGATTAAATTTTGTGATAAACACGGTATTTTCTTGAATTCGATTTGGTTTTAGGTTGCATGCTGGACCTAACACAGACTTTGGTGTAATCTTTGGGGACTTCAATTTCGGTGTCTTGATGAAAAATATAAGGATTTGTGTAACTGCCGCATACACGAAGAATGGACTTGCTGACAGACAACTTGTTCGTTCATTAACTTTAGCAGCTCCTAGTATGGGAATAGAAGCAGGCCTTAATAAGAAAATTGGAAAGTCACTTTAATGCATTTTCGTTGATGACATGAGATAATGACAGAATGACTTTTAGACGTGTTTTACGTCGGCGTTTTAAATGCTGCAAAATATGGCGCATGAAATTAATAAAAACTCCCGGAAATACAAAAAAAATACAGTTCATATCAATGAAAAACGTTTTTATTCATAATATATTATATCCGTAATTATATACTTTAAAGAAACAACAGCCAGTGAGATTTAACGTTTTCAGTTGTTAAACATTTTCACACACAATTTACTCGCACTCACCAAAAAGTTAAGAAATATGAAATCAGAGATATTATTTAAGTAGAACAGTAATTTTGTGCTACTTACGAGGCATGTTCCCCAACTTGTACACTCAGATTTGCCTGATATTTTGGCTATAAGAAGGTGTTAATATAAGATAATTATTCGCCAAACCGTTGGGCTCCATGGCCACTCTTTCCTGAAATATTTCACTTTCAATTTTGGTAATACTGTTACCTTTCTTTTATGTCTGATCTGCTCAATGCTCGGGAAATATGTTTCGTGTAATTTTGTAGTCAATTATTCGTAACTTTTATGCATTCATACAGATGTTTTAGTTTTTATAAAAATATTTTAGACGCATGGAAGTTTTATTTGTAACGATCTTTGGAACTACGAAAATAAACATATTATGGTAAGTGTGTTTTTTGACAGTTGCATATAGTTCGTTGCATTGCAGTAATAGAACCAACAAAGAAAGTACTGATAACGTATACTTGTAGTAAATAAAAGTAACTTTAAGTTTTTGCGACTGAATATTTAAATATCAATATCTGCTCGCATAAACTAACTGGTTGAGCGTTAAAAGTCGTAATGTCTTAGTTCAAGAACTTTACGCACACAAAACTTAAATAGGTCTGAATTATTTCAAAGACTTGAAATTTCGCAGAAATGAATTAGGACTACGAATACTTGCATCAAAAATTATATGGAAATTGTAACGAGCATTTAGCTGATCATAAATGTGGAACAAAGGTGGCAGTAACACCAAAATTGAAAATGAGATATTTCAGGAAAGAGTGGCCATGGAGCCCAACGGTTTGGCGAATAATTATCTTGTATTAGTACCTTACTATAGCCATAATATCAGGCAAATCTGAGTGTACAAGTTGGGGTACTTGCCTCGTTAGCATTATCCAACAATATGGCAGTTGAGGTTATAAAATCGCAATCATATTTTCATCATCAATCTAAAAAGGAATAACAAAAAAGTATGTTTTAGTAATTTATTAGTTAGTCAGGATAGTTTTGCTTATTGACTAGGGTCAAGGCACCAAATAAGGTTCTCTGGTCTAAATAAAGATTTCTATGCGTATTATATATAACTAGTTTACATATTAATTTCGTATTAGTACTACTAGAGAAATGTATGGCATGGTCAGAATATTGTGTTGTCATTACTTATGTTAAGATAAAATAGGATTACAGTCACATGATTTTAGTGAAGAAGAAATTTTAAGTGAAATATTTAGAGAGTAAGTATAATCTCTAGTCACACTTAAATACCAAATAGTCATCTAAACAGATATACTCACAACTCAATTTATCCAGATTTAAGAGGAGAGCTTATAGTAAATGATAAATTTAAAAGTTCGTCATTAAAACTTATGTAAATCGAGTAGACATACATAATTAATTAATAGTAATATAGACATTACAGAGATTCACAACAGTAAAAGTAGTTCACTTCAGAGAGAGACTTCGGAGATGTAGCAGTCCCAGTACTAAATGTAGCAGCACATAATCAATCACTCTTTTTTATGATTTTAAATTATGTATTTAATTAATTACATATATGAATAACATTTATGTATTTTCATTCTTATTAAATTAAATCAACACTCGAATAAACTTATTGCATCTGAGAAATGTAAGCACGCACAGCATACATTGCAGAAACAACGATTCGACAAAAGTAGTAGGGTACTTAGCGTAATCGATTGTTTTAATGTGCTATATACTACACCATTAGTGGTGGTAAATTACTGGCGCAATAGCTTAATGAAATTACATGGATGATACATTAAAATAGGAGGAGAAAATGTAGGATTTTCTACATTAGGTGGGAGGGAGGTGAGAAGGTGGATGAAATATTACAAGGAGGAGAGATATGATTGGGAGGGAAGTTTTTGAGTTTGGTATACAACTTACAACAAAATTATGAAGTTAACTTACGAATTTCGATTCAACAAAACTATTGTACTTTAGTTAAATTTACTGTTATTCTAAGTCCAAAGATTGAACTACAAATATGTGTATTCCATTCATTTCAGTATTTTAGAGACAGTCTTAAGAATAATTTTAATTTACCATGAATTTATTTCTGAATTCATTCTTTTGAAGCATGTGAGAAGTTCTCAAGCTCTCAAATCTTATCAGTCGTGTTTACAATTTTGAAACGTTCTCCTATTACAGAGCAAAGTTTTCAGGGAAATGTGTGATATTTTTAATTTTTAGGAACTAGTATGTATATATACTATAGGCATTTATAAGACAATTTATCTTTATCAATTCGGTAAAAAGTTAATTTTAGTCTGTAATGTATACCAAACCCTCAACTTCAATTCTGAAAATTTACGAATCGTTAATTAAAAATTAACTATATCGTATTTATAAAATACTACTTAGGATGAGTTATAAAAGTAAAATAGAATCTAAAAGAATACAACTTACTAGTTCGCTCAGTAAGCAAACGAATGTCTATTTTTGATTGATGACGAACTCCAGTATGAATTGCATAAACTACTACTGGCTAGAGTGAAAAAAATGTAGCTTATACAAATATATTGCTAAAATATTCCAAAAATTATTTAAAGGAAATTAAATTCAAATATATTAGTTTTTGTCAGTTACTCTTTTTATTAAGTAGTATACATTGAAACGTACATACGTTAGTTTGTTAAAGCTTAAAAAATTATTTGTGTTAAATCTATATATTCATCTCGTCCTTGTTGTTTAAAGTGGTCATCATTTAAAAGCATTTTGTATAAATCTTTAGAAGACGATTCACAGCGAATTTAATGCGTCGGATATCAATAATAATATTGCATTTTCCCTGTACATTCCTTACAGATAGTTCACAATCATACATACATACATAGTTTATATTGTTCAACATTTTAAGTTAATGTTACTCAAAGACTAAATCTAACAATTAATAAATCTTACGTCAAAATATAATAATGCGCGAATAAAAATGATACAAAGGTCTAACAGTGCATTGTCCATTATCGTCAATAGAATATGCTACATCGAAACTAAGTTAAATATTGCAAAATACAGACTAAATTCATGATCATAGTGATTATGATTATGACAGAATATTTTATGACTTGGCAGAATTTTTTGCTCCCCTGGCCTGGGCCAAGAAGAGTGATTTTTTGTTTAGACTATAAATTGACGTGTTTTTTTTCTTTCACCAATCAGGGGGCAGTTTATCGGTGGTTGTACATATAGTACTTTTTAAAAGTTACAAAATATAAATAGGTAATAATTTGATTGATGGTACAATATAATTTTGCAACAGCAAAACATGTTTCTAAATCAATAGAACTGAACAGAGTTTACAGTAGATACAACATGTGAGGAGTTAGCACAATTATAATAAATTAACTTTAAGGGTATACCGGAACCTGATACTTATCTGTACCGACAATATATCAGTAGTTTACTTAACGTAAATGCATTGTATACAAAGCACAGCAATATGTAAAATTTCGATTTTTTTCCTATGAAGAATGTACAGTTTTAGCTTTCTAATTTTTTATCGTTACGTGCTTTCAAGGAGCTGTAAATATACTTCAATCTGTTTCAATAATTTAATTTGTCGCATCATCGCCTTGCAATTTTCCCACGACTAACTTAACCCATCCCTTAGGCCTTGGATCGTTAGTATTACTACCTGTACCATTTAGGCTTCCACCGTTTATATTGCCACAACTTTTACTTGTGCTGGTGGTATGCTCTTCAAAATTGTGTTCAATATTGCTACAGCTATTTCTTGAAACGGCACGTTCGGTAAGTGGTGAATTTCCGCAACTGGATTCAGTATCACTACAGCGTCTGCTTGATGGGAAGCTGGTTGATTTACTTGGTGACAATTCAATGACAGTGTTAATAGTGGAAGTAGAGTGTTGAGAGCTTGTCTCGCTCTCATCTTCCCCCCTGTTTGACATTCCAGCTCTCCATAAATCTAATTCCTTTCTTCGCTCTTGAATCGATTTCATCCCTTCGAAGGAAGGGCTTGGAGGCTCATTTCTCTGGAACCGGGAACACTCTTCCAGGTGTTTGAGTTTTTCCAAAATGACTTGGCTACGAACAAGCCGACTTCTTCGATTTTCTGCTGCGACTGATGCGGCAATGCACTCAACAGCGACAGCTGCCGCTACTCCGACAACGGCTTCAACACTATTTGGCATATTAACACTAACGTTATTACTTCCAGAAGGTAACCTGGTATTACTCAAACGAGCAGCCAAAATAGAAACAGAATTTATGTCCGTGTTTGGATGATGGTGAAGGTGATGATGTGAGTGGAAAGACGATCGTCTTCTGGAAACGGTGGGGGAGCTTTTTGCTGAGGAAAGCATAGGTGTGTTGGAAGAGCCTCCACCATTACTGCTACTACCACTATCCTGGCTTAAAGCTGATGAAGATGATGGAATCATTCCTCCCCAGTTTGCATTCCCACGGCTGATTCCCGAAGAAATAGATGAAGCATCACTGTAAATGGCACTGTCTGGAAATATTTCATTCTCCAGGAGACTTTCTATTGCCTCAAATGACCGTTCGTAGAAACTGTCTGCAGAGGCATCACTATCGGAATGTGCCTCCCCTTCTTGATCAATGTAACTAAGGTAGAGGTCTCTGTGATTGATTGCCTTTCGACCAGACCGGTAAAAGTTTTTAGCTGGGTTGCTACTACTGGGAACTCTGTATGGTATAGAGTCACTTCCATTAATACTTGCCGTGTCATGGAAGTCCAATGAGTGGAAATTTCCATCCGATGACATTTTCTCATCGGTTGTGGAAGAGCTAATTGAGGTAACTGTGGAAGACATGGACATCACTGACCTTGGCCGGCAGGTAGTGCCATCAACAACGCCACTTCCCAAGAGTTTTGCCAAAGCATAATCTGGATTCTCCGATGGTTGGGCTAGACGAGCACCGATTTTTGAAGTGACATTGTGGTTTGTGTTTTCACAACTTCCCAAGCTGCTAAACCCACTAGAGGCACTGGAACATGTAATACTACTTTCACAATTTTCACTGTCAGAATCACGATCATCTTTGACTTTGCGTAGCTTTTGTTTCAAAGACTTGCGATAATTCCGAGGGAGCATATAGTGCATCCCCCTCAGTGCAGGGCTGCCCCCACTCATTTTTCTCAAACTTCCATTCTCTTTTATTTGATTAGGATCAGGGGAGCCTGGTGATCCCACAGCCGATCCTGTTGAAGGTGATGGTATATTCGGATATGAACCATAATTGACAGTGGATGAGGATCCCCTTCTACTATTGGAGGAACCACTCGTCATCATCATATTAGCTTTGAGTCCAGTCAATCTTTGTGTCACACTGAGAAGAATGTGCTTGATGGATGATGATTTTGAGGAGCGATAAATCTTGTGATCAGGGTGAACGTGGCTAATGCTACTAATGTTTTCCATGGAGGTTACTGGTGTTAATTCAGCTGTGGCCATATCTTCAATATCTTCAGCGGTAGTTAAAATCCCTGATGAGTTGGAATTGGGAGAGTGTCGAGCCATTTGCGCGTTGAATTTACTCATGTATTGCTCCATCTCATCATAGCTGATATCGGAGGGACTTGGCTTGTCAGATGCAATTGTGAAAGGTCTGTCTGAATATTTGCCATCTCTTACAAGTCGAGACTTAAATGTTGGGCTTGCCCCAGCTTGTTTACCGTTGATCTTATCTTTGGCTGCCTTCGTAGAAGAAGAAAATGAAGTGAGAGGAGATAATGGTGCATTGGGTACGGAGTGCTGTCCAACTTGGAAGCTTCTAGGAAGTGAACCGGATTTGTTATTTGGGGTGGCTAGATGTTCATCTTGTTGCTTCAACCATACTGCGGGTAAAGTAGGTATATTCGCTTCTGATGATGATGAAGAATCTGATGTAAAAGAATTGGGAAATACACCAGAGTCTCCATGTGGTAGGGGTTCTTTGGATTGGTTTAGTTCAGTTGCATTCTGACCTGGGATAGAGATCGAGCTCACTTCCTTATTTCTGGATGATGAGCATGTGAATGAATGCGTGTGTCGGATATTAGTTTTTCCACTTGATTTTTCGGGTGAGTTCCCATGATGCTTTTTGTTGGAACGATTATCACTACGTCTGAAACTGCTCCATAATAATGACAGTGGATCATAATGCGCTAGTGGACTGTTCATAAAACGTCTGGGGGTAAGTGCAGACTTGTTACCAGGATCGGAAACAGTTCGTTGGACATTTTTACAGTTGTTGGAAGGGTGATTATTGCTTGTTTCATCAATGACATTATTTTCATCAGCACTGCTCGTAACAATGCTAATGTTCTCACTACTTATCTCAGCCATCATATCAGAAGAACCTCCAATTCCATTAGATGATGAAGCTTCACTCTGATTACTTCCGGTTGGTTTGCTATCTTTCAGCTGCAATATCTGTGCTGGATTTGACTGCGCACTGTTTACACCACCCTTAATTATCATGCTTGCATTTTTCATTGTTCTCCCAGTTGTTGGTGTTCCGGGTATTTCCCCTTGTTCTTCTGTTTCCGTCTCGGATGCAGTTTCTTCTTCATGTAGCTTGGTTTGCTGATGTTGAGCCAATGCTTTTCTCAAGTGGACCAGACGTTGTTTACTGAGAATTCTTCTAAATTCTTGATTTTGCATGACAAGCTGTCCAACGATTTCTTCTATGGATTCTCGTCGCTCCTCCACCACCCCACCAACTTCAAGCCCTCCCTCATCAATATCAGCTAACTCTCCATTTTCTTCCTGACAGGAATCAATCTGTGATGCAGATTCTTCCAGCTCCCCATCCACCTCTCCAATAATACTGTCATTAGAGTCAAGTGTGTAGTTGGATGCACCATGGCTTGGCGACAGTAAACTACCATTTTCACTTCTTCCGCCTTCCCCCTTCCCTTTTCCGTAGAAGCCGGGCTCAGATTTCCTTCGCCATCCACTCAACTTCTTTACCTAAAAATAAAATATTTAAACGTAAATTTTAGCATTTTCATCCAGGCACAATAATATCTTGTTTATCAGTAGCAACTCTAATTTCAAACGTAATAATACCATTCATATTTCAAGAATCTGAAAAGATTTTTTCCTTTGGAAATGCAATATTGATTTTTCTGTATATAAAGCATATCGACGGAGACTCAAGACGAAGCATTATGTCAAATTTTGCCGACAAGATTTGGCATTATCACAAAAAGTGTCA
>JAQFXM010002242.1:0-25883 GCA_034693345.1 Entomobrya multifasciata
CACGCACATGCTGCGTGAAAAACAAGGAATTTTCGCCAAGGTGAACTTTGAGTGAAAAATTCCCCCAGAGTTTCATCCAGACCTGAGTATACGTGGGAGAATTTTTTCTCTCTGCTCAAATTTAACAGGGAAAACAGCATTTCCTCCAGACGACAATTTGCTACTTAAAGAAGAAAGAGAAAAAATTAGGAAGAGGAAGGGAAGGTGCCACACACTCGTGTGTAAGTTAAGTTTTCTCTTTAGCTTGAGACCAATCATTCATCACTCACCCACCATCACCATTCATCTTCATACAATGTTGCGTTAAAGCGCGTATGGATTTGGAATGCCAAAATTAAAGATAAATGTAGCAAACAGCAAACCGGAAAGAACATTAGTATTTTTTAAACTTCAATTAATTTTTACGCATAATTTAACATTAAATATTACTGTACATGAAACAAAAAAAAACTGCGAAAAATACATAGATGTGATGTGAATCGTCAATACATAATGCAATGGCGAGGCAAAACAATTTATTTGCATGAAGAGATGAAGTTTATGATGATTTGATGATCTAGTTGTTCTATGTCCCATCTGTACGGCCGATGACATATTTTGTACAGAGAAAAACAGCAAGTCACTCAACGAGCTTGAGTTAGAGTGCGGTTACACGGTTCATGTTGCCATCTGTGCATTGTATTTCACTGCAAGTTTTGGTGCTATCTTCCCTTAAAAAATTCCTACTTGAGTACATAACATAGCAGGAAAAAGAAATCATACGTCCGTCGTACAAAAAACATGTCCTAGAATACCAACACAGTCAGCCAGCAGCAGAGAAGTAAGTGCAGTGCATAGATAGACAAAACATTAAACTTTCTTGGCAAAAGAAGTGTGAGGTTTTTTGTTGTTGAATGGAGAAAGAACGTTGAAATTGAAACACTATCAACTACACTATTATCAGCAGATTAAATCTTTTTTAAAGTGATTGTGAGTAAAGTAGAAATATTTAATAGTTAACTTGTTTAGTATAATCTAGTATAGAATTACTTCTGTCAAAATTCAAATGTCAATTAAGTCTACACTTTTCTAAAATATCGAGAATAAAAACATCTGACTTCGTCAGTCAGCAGGGGTAGGTATTTTTAGACTTTTGTGATATTTGATGTGATGTCTTGATGAATTTGTGAATTAACAAAGAAAACTGTTTTGTTGATTGTGTTATGAAGATACAAATGAACTAATGCATTGTTTATGTGCCCTTTTTAATTGCAGGTTTGGGTTTTGGAGCTCGACAGTTGTATTGGATGTGGCTTGACATCTGCAATTTTTAGGAAACTACAATCATGGCAGCGACGTCAGGAGGTGGGGGAGTTGACTGGAACTCAATTATCAAACCGTTTGTAACGTACTCGGTTTCGGCGCTTTCTAAGCAAGAAGTCATTACACTGATCAAAGTCATTTCGGAAAGGTAGTTTTACCGATACACTTAATTGCTAATATGCACTTCAGTTTTGGGTTAATTTGCTGGAAATTAATGGATTAACATTTTGTAATTTTAGTGAAACCGACTTCAAGGAATCTGTGTCACCAACCCACGCACATTCGGTGTTTTATGATGTTGTAACTGTCCTATCTTCGCACATAATCAATGTTGCAGTCAACACTGAATTGCGTATGTGATTTATTAGTTAAACGAAAAAATATGCATTATTTTCATTCTGTGAAGATGGGTCATGAAACTTTTGTATGATTTTTTCCACAGTACCTCGCTCCAGCTTTCCAGTTGCAAGACAAGCTGCGAAAGTCCTGTGCGAATCCTTCCTTGAGAGGTTTCCTCACGTTCTTCGGTGTCCTCATCCAATATTGACTGTTAAATCTTATATTAACGCAATTCAGGTAATTTACTTGTGAATTTCATGTAAAAAGCTTATGTAATACCAAGACGGGATCGGGATATTGTTATCTAATTTTGAATACTTGTTTCAGGGATTTTGCTCGGGAGATCTAATAATTACCAAGGATGAAGTTGCCAGTATGTTGGCTCTTCTCAGAGGACAAGAACTTCCTCCAAAGATTCAGAATTCTTCCCCTAGTATGTTGTCCTATATCATTGTCAAATCAAACTCCTATTTTGTTTCAGTGTTAATTATATCTTTGCTATTCTCCTTTGCAGCCACATGGGACAAAGAAGGAACTGCTGCGACCGCTGTGAAGGAAGTTCGTCGAACTAGAATGGACCCTACCATTTTGCTGTATGACCAGATTGCCCTACCAGTGGTTAGCATACCAGCCAACCAACCGATGAATGTACGTCTAATTCTGCAACTATTCAGTCTGATTAGTTGAAATCGTGTATTTTAACCAGCACCTTATACTTAACTATTTTAATTTCTACAGGTGATCTTTTCAAGGGAAGTACTGAGAATTTTCCAATCCTTGAAGGCTGGACAAATATTCGTCGACCTATGCTTGAGTCTACCAGTTTTGAAAACCTTTTGTCCAGAATCGATCACAATACAATCAGACCCTGTGAAAAGCTTTTTTGTGAAAATGAATAATAACCGGTCTTTTGGGTAAAGAAATCAATTTAGATACTTCGTTAAAATCTATCGTGTCGTAACTGTCAATATTGCATATTTTCATTTCAAATTATTTCAATTTTCCAGTGACTCGATTGGCCTTTCGGATGAACTCAGCTTAGTTTATCGCTTGTTGAGTGTGTGGCAGTTTGCTACAGTATCTTCAGCAGACGCCCACAAGCTGTTATCGCTTGGATTATCATGCATGAATGCAGCGTTCTCAATGGTCATTTGTTCTTATGGCGGCGGTTCCTCGTCAAGCAGTGGACTAAGTAGTGCCACTCATGGAGGTTCCAGCGCAGGATCATCTAGTGCTCTCCAAGCTGCAGTTTCTCCTGGGATACCATCAATGGCCACTTCAGGAAGCGTGTCAGTGAGTCCATCTCAGTCAGACGTGGACTACCAAGCCGCATTGATGATTGTGGCTGAGGCAATTTGGGTGCAGAAGCGAATTATCAAAATCTTGATCGACGATCCTAGTTCTCCTCAAACGGTAAGTCACTCATTCAAACATTCAGTAATTTTACGTAAATTGGAATTTCAAATTTTCGAATACATTATTTACTGTTTTTCCTTCTTAGGTCTGGCTGAACTCTGCGCTGGTGTTTTCAAAACACATATTTCTGAACATACACGCGTACATGCATCATGTGTCGTGTGCAGATAGCAAAGTGGCTGTCAAAGATAAAGACAAAGTGAGCCTCATAGCTGTGCAGCAAAGCTGGAACGAATTGATCGTGTCAATTTCCAATCATGGACTTGAACTGGCTAGGGAATTTATTACCCAGGTGTCAACAGAAGCACCTACACCTGCAACTTCTTCATCTGGGTCTACCCACCACGGCAAAAAATCTAGCCAAAGTACAGGATATAAAGCTTTAAAAGTAGATGAGTTTGTTAGTGTTGGAGACAGAGTGAAGCAGTTCTTTGATCATCTCAGTGTTATTGAAATGGTAGTTCAAATGGCAACTTTGAGCTATCGAAAAGCAAGTCGACTGAAGCTAAACAAGATTGATGGTGCCAGATCGGGTGACAACGATGAAGCAATAATTATCACTCGTCCTGGTCCAGCTTCTATAAACAATGATCGAAATGGGAATAGCACTAACGCTGGGGAAACGTTGACTGAATATGATGCAGTATCCGAAGAACGGGCTCCAAAGTATATACCCGACTACATTAATCCGGAAGAAGAGAATGAACATGGTGTAGTAGATGATAACCAGAGTGTATCCGACTTAATGACAACTGATGAAGATGATGACGACGGGGATGATGTTGATGATGAAGGAGGAGCTGAAGAGTGGGATGATGAACCTATCCTGGGTAAATGGCTGGAGTCGGTGATGTCTCCACAGGATGCTGATGAAGAGACTGACATTCGTTCAGCTAAGGAGCGTGACTGCAGAAGCGGGCTGGATTCGGATAAGAAAGGAGATGAAGATGGGATCAAAGCTTTAATTAGTGAATTTATCAAGAGTAAAGACAGTCCTTATGGATTCATTGAGTCATCCCTGGCTCACATTAGTTTCTTAACTAGGGACATAGTGTGCAATCTGTCACCATCCGTTCAAAATCTTGCAAAACTTGGATTTAAAAATGAGCAAGTGATCACCCTATTGTCACTAATTTTGAAGGATTTGGATGTGGAGAAGTCGTCTACTGAAATTGGAGCCATTTCTACCATGTTTGAAGATGATTTAAACCGACTTTACATGGACTTTTCCTACGAGATGGGTAAACTCATGCAGAATATCTTGGCGCAAAGCTACCTTTCACCTGGGCTCCAGACCTACTTATTAGACCAGTTGTCCATCGATCTAACTCCTTCCAGTGAAAAGTGGAATCTTGGTCTGCATCCTCGAGCGTTGTCTGTTTTGGTTCAGATCCTATTGCTAAAAACAGATAGGGAGCCTGTTGTTGCTTCAATTTTGAAAAGACTTTTGGACACATTGGTGGAAATTGCTTCAAGTCCAGACAATTTAGCCGAAGCATACGCAGATTTACCTGTGGAACATGCTCAAACTATGGTGTTTTTGTTTCATACTTTGAGCTTAATGCAGAAAAAGCAAATAATGATTGAATCAGCTCAAGCATTAATCCGAGTTAGCAATGCACTGAACGGAAAAGTTTACCAAACGCATCAAATTCTGAGTCTTAGCAGACTTCTGATGATATTTGATTATTTTATCCGACAACTTTATGAGCCTGGCGTACACCTAGTCACCCAAATACAATACAATCTTTTTAACGATGATGGAACTTCCTCAAGTGGATCCTCAAGTGGTCCTGCAGTATCCCCGGCGAATAGCCAAGGCAGTCCAACTGCAAAAAATGGTAGTAAATCCGCCCCCATATTAAGCAAGCAAACTGACTCGTCCACTGAATCTGGGCATCCTGAAAAATCTGCTTTGATTACAACAAGCACCACGAGCGAGCCCCCAACTTCAAAACCTTTGTCACCTGCTAGAGTATTCTGCGACTGCACTAGTCTTGAAAGAGAAGTTACAGAGGAGGTCACCTTCCAAATGTCGGATCCCAAACCTCGATTCTACAACTTAATACCAAATGAACCAAATTATCAAGAAAATCCCCGCTTGGATGGACTAGCAATGAATTTTCTCATGAATAAAAATGAGAATTCCCAGCGAGGAATGGATTACTTGGAATTAATTGATGCGATCGTGAAGATTTCATCAGTTCAGATTGAAGACAACATCGGAGAGAAGATTCCAAAGCAATCCTACGTAACTTATTGCCAATACTTCCTCACCAGACTTGTATTTGGCCTGCCCCCGCCTGTTGAATATTTGGAGTCCATCAAACAAACTGAAAGACTTAATACTATAATGAGCACCCCGTCCAGGTTATTGTACATGTTAATTTGGCTTCCCCGAATGCAGCACAGGGCCTTCACAAGTTGGGTTCGTGATATGCTCACCAAACAAGGGTTGTCAAGTCTGGAAGCAGAGGAGTTAATCAAGTCCAGTACGTTATCGCCTTCCATCCTGATGAAAGCACTACTCTGCTCCACGAAGTGGTTATCAGAAGGAAAACTCAAAAGCCCATCTCAGTGCCCCGCGTATTTTTATGCCGTTGAAAGCACCCTGACGTACTGCTTAGGATTTATCAATGACTTGTTCGATGATGCAGAAATGATTTCAGTCCTTTCCATCCTGCTGAATGAGACAATGCAAGCCATCCGGGAAATAGTTATTGGAAAAGCGGTCACCACTTCAAAAGTACCGTTGACTGATGTAGATAAGATGCGAAGGACGAAATCTGCGTCGCATTTAATGTCAATTGGGTCTGGATATTTGATGAACAATCCAATGTCATTAATTTTGTTGAGACATATTGAACCGGAGTTTAAGACAGCCATGGAGTCGTGCGTTTCAGATGACTACAATTCATTTCCGGATGTAAATGGCAATGCTTACAAGTCCGACATTATTCCCAGTGAATCATTTTTGTTGGCTGTGATTAGTGGAAACATTGAAACCAATCAAGGTACTTATTTCCCAAAAGATTTATGAATTGTAAAATTGGATTTACTTAATGAAGTTGCTCTAACTCTTGATATTTTATTTTACAGGATGCTTGAAACATATACTTGGACTCGTCATAAAAATATTTGGAACAGCCGTCTGCTCGAAAAACACCAAAGTTCCAAAAGTTCTCCGAGACGAACTGTCATCCCTTCTCTTTCCACTTCTTGTGGACCGTATAGCAGAGTACCTCGGAGAATCTGTGGGAGCTTCCATTGACACCATGTATGTGAAGACGGATGCTCCATTGAATTCCAATCTTGTTGAAATTATTGGACTGAAGACATTACAAGCAGTGTGCAATTCAGATCTGCGATCAATCATAGCAGAGTCAAATCAAAACAGATTTTTAGAGGAATGTTTAGACGCGTTGAGCTTTATGTTGGCTGGAAGGGATAAAGGGAAATTGTCAGATTTTGAGGATCTGTTTTTCAAATCTCTGTTTGGAAATTCAGGGGAGCTTCTTCGTGGACTTTTGAAATTGTTAATAAGTACCAAAAATGATGGAGTTGTAATGAAAGTTTGCAAGTTTATGAGTCTGCTACTCGACAAGGAGGCCAAAGAAAAACACGCAAGGAAAGTTCAAGAGGTTTTGCTCTCAGAAGACTTGGTCACTTTGGATGAATTACCTAATAAGCTCTTCAGTCCAGATTTGTTTGAAAATGAAATGGTCGTGGAGGCTGCATGTGGGTTTCTTTCCAATGTTCTTGGAATCCTATCCACGTTTTCCAACGAATCCGGCGGAGATCAGTCGATGCTGATGGCACTTCTTCAGAACACGATTGAAATTACATCAGTAAATTTCACTCTTTTGGCTACCCAACCTGATGGACAAGAAAATTTTGTTGATACGTCCGGATCTCTCTGTCATGTGCTAAAAATCTTGATTCAGATGGCAGGAGCTTGTGAAACGGAGGAGGGTCACGTTCTTCTATTCCGACAGATGATAGAATGGTTTCATTCTTTCGCAAATCGGATGGAATTGCATCTGAATGACGCCATAGGGTTGAGTGCAGTTGGGCACCCTCTATCAAGAAAAGATTCTGAAAATTTGAAAACCAAAATGCTAAACTCAAATCTCACAGTTTACATGGTCATCGTGGATTACATATTGGACGTAGGAAAAGCCATTCAAACAGTTGCAAACCAAACTCCTGGGCTATTGGAGACCGGGAAAATGTCGTCTACAAATTTGTTGCTTCAAAGATTTACTGATAAGGAGAGGGAGCAGACACCTGGCGGCTCTAGTCCACCTAATGAGCTAGACGACACTTTTGACCTATGCGATTCTGAATTAGGCGAAGATCAAGGAGAGGATGATGATAGTGTTGGCGAAGACTCGGTAAAACATTAGTTTCACGTGTATATTTCAATTATAAAATTTTGATATTTTTTGTTCAGTCTCTAAATTCATGTCGTGTATTTGTTTTTACATTCAGGATGATGAGGGATTGAATAGCAGACTTTGCACTTACACTATTACTCAAAAAGAATTCATGAGTCAACATTGGTATCACTGTCACACCTGTGGAATGGTCGATGGTGTAGGAGTGTGTTCAATCTGCGCTAAAGTTTGCCATCGGGGCCACGACGTAACTTATGCAAAGTTTGGATCATTTTTTTGTGATTGCGGTGCTAAAACAGATGGATCTTGCTTGGCATTAGTTAGAAGACCAAATATTTCAGCAAATGATGCACATGCAGCAGGTCAACACCCGGCACCTAACCAGGTTTCCGCGATCAGTTATAATCCTTTTCTGTCAGAAGCACTGACGACGGCTTCCACCGCTAACATAAGTGACACAACAAGGAGAACCTCATCTCCTACTTTCGTGGACTATAAAACAGCCATTACTACAGCCAGCATGATTCTCAATTCCCAGTTGGCTGGAATATTTGGAGATTCTTCCGCTAAATCGGGAGCTATAAAATTGAAAGCGAGTTTTAAATGGGATGAATTGCTTCAAACTTTCAAGACATTCAGCTCCAAACTACCCTTGCTTACCATCAGCAAACTCCGATCAGTTGTAAGAAAATTAACCTCCGTGAAGACTCCAATTGGGGCATTCATAAGGGTTCAAAACGCTCTGGAGTCTCTTAGAAATGGAAAAGATGGACAACTTGATTTCAAGCCCACCGATGATCTTGTGGTAATTTTTCAAACTAATACTCTCGTATTTTATGTGAAGAATTGATTTTTATGCATCATGTCTAATTTTTTGTGTCTTCATAACAGATTCCAACGCTGGGCTCTCAAGAAGGAGCTTTCGAAAATATTAAAATGACGTATAATGGAGATCAAGGATCTGTCATTCGCCAACTCATACTATCTCAGGTGATTCGTCGTAATGCAATCGCATCCCTGTCTGCACCATCAATCAGACGCCATTATTTAGCAGTAAGTCAGGAGAAAGGGAAAGTTACAGTGTTACAGCTGGGCGCCCTGTTATCGGGAGCAGATACAGGAAAAAAGAAATTGACACTTCCGCGATTGGCCACTATCACTCTACCATTCACAGTGCTGACAATGGCTAGTAACCCGATGAGAGATGATGTTCTTGCTGTCTGTGGCCTGAAGGTATGTACATAAATTAAATTGAGACACATCAATATAAATTAAACGTAGTATTTATGTTGAAGTAAGTTTTGATCGTATTTGTTGTTCTAATTCATTAGGATTGCCACATATTAGTCGTTGGAACGGGAGGGTCCATTTCCTCCCATTTGGTTTTACAGCCGCAGTTGGATAGTCAAAATCATATTATCAAACCACTCTGGCTGCCAGGCTCACAAACATCTATTGCATTGTTAACAGCAGATGCTGTTAAGGTTTACGATTTGGGAAAAGATGTCATTTCACCTATTTACTATTTTTTGCTTCCATCTGGAAAAGTCCGTGATGCTACATTTGTAATTCAGGTAGTAATTCCACACATTTAACAAAATTGTAAATCGTATCCCGTGGACCAAAACATCTTATTTTTATTATTAATATTGGATTGGAATAGGGTGATGTCACATACATACTTGTGATGGCAAATGACGGGAGAATATATTCGGAAAAATTGGACGATAGTACCAGCGCTGCCAATGGGCCCTACTATATTACCAATGATTTGAACTACGATGATACAGAAATGTTATCTTCGACGGAAAACAATCCTGGAAACCAGGCTGCTTCCGGAACTAACTCAGGATCCGGTACCTCTGGCGCAGTTGACAAGAAAGAAGTAGTTGGAATGTCCCTTTACTATTCGCACGCGTTAAGACTCTTGTTCTACACGTATCCCAACGGAAAGAGTTACGTTGGAACACTGGAAGATCTCGGTGGTGCATACCCATTGAATCGAGCGGTGCTAATAACTAACAAAGCAAATAATACTGGAAAGGGCACAAACCTTGCATTGTGCCAATGGTTGGAGGTGATTGGTCATCCTGGACTTATGTTTGCAATGGGAAAGGGTACGTCCATCAATTGATGAAGTTGATTCTAATGAAGTTAAGTTAGTTGTTTAACATTTAGATTTGATTGTTATAATACCACCGTTTTATGAATTATAGATGGAACGCCGTATGCCATGCTGATGACTGAAACAGGATCTGAAATCCAGGAAATCAAAGTTGTTGGCAAACTTCGCCCCATCGATATGATTGGAATAAGGCACGTTGGACAACCCGGAAAGATAAAGACATCCCTGTTAATCTTGTGCGAAGATGGAAGCTTGCGTGTTTGCGATTCATCTGATTCCACTGAATTTTGGTTGAATCCAAGACTTCGACCGCATCCTGACACGATTGCAGTAAAATCTTCTGGTGGGAAAAAGGCCAACGCCAGAAAAGTTTCCAAACATGTGAAAACGGCTGGTGGTCAAATTGCGTTTCCTGTGGACTTCTTTGAGCATTGTCAGAGCATGAATGATATCGAATTTGGTGGCAATGACTTGTTACAAATATACAACGTGGCGCAATTAAAAAATCGCTTGAATAGTGCTGGTAAGCATTTATGTATTTTTTGAGCCAACTTGCGAATTTAAATTGCTTACTGTTCAATGTTAACTTTAATATCTTCATTTATTGTGTAGGAATGTATGTGGTTTCAACTAAATCGATCGGATTCAATGTGGAAGTCATGAACAGTGATGGTAGCATGGTCATGACTGGTATTAGAGTTCTTCTGGGTTCACAAGACACCACTAAAGTACCATCTTTCATACAGGTTAGTTTTCTAAAGTACTAAGCTCTATAGGCTTTCAAATAAAACATCATATTCATTACACATTTTTTGCGTTCATAGTTGTTCGGAAGAACCATAACAGTCACGCTTAACAGGGCGCGCTGGTATGACATACCGTTAACCAGAGAAGAAAGTTTGCAGGCCGATACAAAACTTACGATCACATTTGGGCCATCTAATGATGCGCAGAGTGTTACCTTTTTGGACTCAGTAAAAATGTAAGATCGATTTTCATTGCTTTTTAAGCTATTTTTTATGATAATGGAATCATTTTTTTAGCTAACATGTGAATGCTAATATTTTTACAGATACGGTAAAAGTAAAGATGCTTTTGGATGGCCTGATGATTCAGATGAACTTCCCTCTGCCCAGTGTATTTCTTCGAATGGTCAAGGATCCAATTCCTCCGTTGACAAACGATCTGAAGATATGACAGTTGAAAAGTACGCTTGCAATTTAAAAACAAATAAATTTGAAATTCATAGTTCGCACCATTTATAATAATCTTTTCTTCGTTTTGTTAATAATTTGTTAGAATCGTTACGGGTGCGCTGGAATTATGCGAACTTGCTGTTACACTATGCCCTAAGGAATTAGGAGATGTTGAAGGGGCATTAAATATGGTCACTGAAATTTATCTCGAGAATTACCCTGCATTTAGTCAACCTTGCCGAAGTCTGATGTGCACTATACTCTCCAACCGTGCTGCATATTATGAGCATAAAGTAAACTTTTTTTCAAAAACCATTTTTGACTGATTTTGGGATAAACTTGAATGATAAACAACTTTGTTTTTCTTTTTGACTTAGGATAAGGCAGTTTTCACTCAATGCGTGAAATTAATTATGGAAATGAATGATCGTCCAGAGCAAGACATAGATCCAGAGTATTTCCATCACATCATTAATTGTGTGAAAAACATTGCAACCGTTCGATCCCATCACATCACGCAGTTCGATTACTCGACATTGGGTGGGCAGTTTGCACCAATTAATACAACTAAGGTTATCGAAACAATGTGCCGCATTTTCCAGAAGCTCGTGGACATCAAACCAGGCAATCCTCATATTGTGTCTGTTGATAGACCAGGTTAGTGCGTTAAAGTTTTCTTTTAAATTATCGCATGAAAAAAGTGTTGTTAAAGGTTCGTTTCATATATGTCTATTTATGTGACTTATCATCCCACAGGAATCCAACGTGTTGATGTAGTTGCGATGGGCCTGTCTGATATAATTTATTCGCTGATGGTATCAGACGTAAGCTTGGTTCCAAAGTTGGCACCGTGTTTGATCCGACTTTTACTTTCCCGCAACACTCAGATTTGTGTTCCAGTAAGAACCGTGCTGGTAAAACGACTTCGTCCCAAAAACGTTCGGAAACGACGAGTTACAATTCCTGGACCATCACCACCTCACTGCGCTACACCAGATACTGCTGCAGAAAGTCCAAGAGAAGCTGGGCCTGGGGATCCTAATCCAACTGGCTTGCCATCAAATGTCGCTGCAAATATTGCACGTAATCCAGAAGTTCCACAGTTACCATTGGTCGAAGTTGATGAGCCAATAGTGATGCTTGACGGCCATGATAATGAAGTTCAGCTTCCTATACTCAATCCTCTGGAAGCATTTATTGGGCCGGAGGGATTTGCAATGGCACAAGGTATTGATTTACAATCAGATGCAGAAGATGAGGCTATGGTAGAATTGGCGATTGCTTTGAGCCTTCAAGAGCAAGGTGGACTGCAAATGCCTGAAGGGCTACAAGTGTTGGAAGATATGCATCAAGAAGTCATGCACGCGGCTGAAGCAATCTCGCCCCCTGAAGATGAACCTGAACAAGGTATTCTTCCAGGTGCGCAAGAAGGAGGTGCTGAGTCTGACGCCACGGCATCACCGCCACCATCCGATGATGAAGGAAGTACTGTTGCAACTGAAGGGTCAACTATGAGAAATTCAGAACCGGTATGTGAAGAATAAAGCGTAATCCTATATACCTGATTAACCTGATTCAAGTTTTAGTCGAGATTCTTATGAATATTTTCTTAAATCTCACAGGGTGGTTCGGAGAGTTCTGGAAGCTCAAATGCAGGAGGTAGTTCTAGTGGACGAAGTGGCGCTGCGCCAGGAATCCCACCACCGACGTCATCGGTGACTCCTGTCACCCACTCATTCTCTTTTTCAAACACAAGTAATGTAAAGGTTGAAGGAGAATCGGATGCTGGCTCTAGCGAAATGAGCACTAGCAGGGGCTCGAATTTAAAATCCGACAAAGAAAGGAATACTGGGAATCCAGGAACTGGGGGACCTTCTTTCATTTCTCTTCAAAACGCTATTCGTCCTTTTAGATTAGCAATCATGAAAGCCATCGCAAATCAAATCGGAGACTGTAAAGATGCTTTGAGTGTTATTCCGCTACTCCAAGTTCTCCTAGTTATTCTTGCCGAACTGGATGGTACTATGGAAGAAGAAGTTGAAATTGTTGAAAATTTAGTGCAGCGACTAATGGAAATGATGAATCTGTCGGTAAGATTTCATACAAGAAGTTTCAATTAATATTCATTCAAAGTACAAAGTTTATTCCGCTATAATGTTTGGGACTCTGTTTTGTGTTTTAGCATATCAGTCAGAGCGCAGAATGGAAGCGCAATGAAGGCAGCGAGATGACTTTGATCGTCCTGAGAATGCTCAGCATTTTAGTCTCCCGTTGGCGAGGATCAGATCAAAAAACTGAAAGTAGTTGGATTGCTCGCATTACAGCTGAGACAATCCAAAAGTCGGGAATAGTTTTGTGCTGCAAGGAATTACTGCATCTTCTTCGACCCACATGGAAAAGTTTCGTTGAAGAGCTGGAGAGAAACAGCACTGCGGCAGTTGAAGCCAATAATGCTGTACCAAACCCTGTTGTTACACCTGATACGTTGGGAACCTCGTTCCTTAAGCCAACTGCTGTCTCCAATCCTCCAGATTACAGCCCATTTTTCCTGAAACAATATGTAAAAACTCATTGTAATGACGTGTTGGAAGAACTTCCGTTGTTACTCTCTGAAATGGCTCTACGACTCCCATACCAAGTGAAGAAAGTTTTGAATCAGCATGCTGTCTTCGATGCAGTAAGTTAAAGTTCACCCACATAGTCTCTAGTCATTGATATAGAGTTTAAAGTAAGTAAATACTAATGAAAAATATTTTATTTTAGGACTGGGAAGATCTATTATGCGAAATGTTACAAAATCGCAACGCCCCGTTTGTACGAAGACAAGCCCGAAAACTTTTACTCAACATCGCTGGTACCAGGGAAAATTATCATTTACTCCGAGATTTACATAACATCAAATTCCACTTGGCCGAGTTCAAGACTTTAATAGGATACGACGGGAACACAGAATCTGAGCGATTCGCCAAATCAGCCAAGATGGAGTTCAAGTATACACAACTTGTTGCAATGGTGGAACATCTCAATACATGCATTGACATTGCCACTCAGCGACCTGCAAGCTGGCAAACATTTTGTAAAAACGAAGATGCATTGCCTTTTATTGTGCAGGTAAGCTTTCGCATCGTTTTTGATTTGGTGTCTATTCCCGAATCCCAAATTATTGTATGTTCTAACATTTAAAATTATTGTCAATTTAGATGGGCTGCACTGCTGACGAAAGTTTAACTACGGCCTTGTTAACACTCATCAAAATTGCTGTAGATGGAGTTCCATTTGATTCCAAATCGGAGTCTCCAATGCTTCGCATGAGTGAAGATGAAAAATCTTTAAAGTCTCTCGCTCATCAGATTATTGACAATTTGGAGCAACGAACATTTTTGGAATTTGTGAAAAAGTATCTTCTCGAGCATCCCATAGTTGCTACACGCTGGCAGGCACATTCCCTTCTGCTGGGAATATTTCTAACATCTGACTGCAGCCACCAACTGAAATTGGTTCATACGATGTGGGAGTTATGGCCCTTCGTCCCAGCTGCAGGTTCAAGAGCATCTCAGTTCGTAGACATTTTGGGATATGCAACCCTCAACAATGATGACTTGAAAGGAAGAGATTTGAGAAAGCAAGTAAGCCTTTGCATTGATTCGATTGAATCTCAAGGAAAGACTTTACTAGCCCATCCAAACGCCAACGTGTACTCCTCTCTGGTGCCTTTTGTGTCAGTGGATGGATATTACTTGGAATCAGAGCCGTGCGAAGTGTGCCACAATATTGACAAGCCGTTCAGTCTCCAAAAACTGAATTCTATCAAGGCGGATGCAAAATTCACTGCAAACAGTCAAATCGTAAAACTTACATCAACTCTTAGCGTTATAAGACTCAGCATTCGACTAACAGAGATCAAAAAGGCTCGCATGATCAAAACACTGGCCATCTATTATTCTCCCAAGAATGTGCCCATTGTAGAGCTAAAGAATAAACCAAGTCTGTGGCAAATGGCGAGAAAAGTTACCCTAAATCCCAGCCAAACAGAAATCAAGCTTGACTTCAGTGTGCCCATCACAGCAGCAAACATCATGCTGGAATTTCTGGACTTCTACGAGAACGTGCAAGGAACTTCGGAGACCCTACAGTGCCCAAGGTGCTCGGCATCAGTTCCAGCCCAACCTGGAGTATGTTCAAATTGTGGAGAGAATGTATTCCAATGTCACAAGTGCAGATCAATCAACTATGACGAGCGGGACCCATTCCTGTGCCACTCTTGTGGATTTTGTAAGTACGCCAAACTAGAGGTTAGTGTCCTTGCTAAAAACATTGTAGCAGTGGACCCAATCGAAAACGAAGAAGATCATAAGAAAGCGGAAACTGCAGTCAGTTCTCTGCTGGAGAAAGCGGATCAAACCTACAAACAACAGCAAAGTATAAAGGCTTGTCTTGAGACAATGCTACAATCCATCAAAGAACGGCGTTCAATGTCTGGCTTATCTGCCACCTCTAACTCATCTGGATTGGCGTATGGTGGAAGTCAACCCACTGTAATGCCTGTCCCCACTAGCTCCAGCGTAATTGTTAATGGAAATGCTGTTAATTTGCCTACATCATATGCGTCGGCAGCCGCAGCTGCAGTTGCAGCATCCAATGCTGTCAACAATAACTTGGCTGCAAATCATAATGGAATAGGTGGAGTAAGTAACAATAATAATAACAGCAACAATTTGACAAGTGCAAGCATCGTTGGCCAGTTGATTGGAAGTGCAGGAGGTGCTTCTTCAGTATCTGGCACTGGCTTGACATCCGGAAGCTCTTCACTTGTTCTGAAAAATGTTCAGAGTCTCGCATACTGCTATGCAATTGACTGCAAGAATTCTTACGAAGAACTTAATCGTCTCATGAGAAAGGTAGGAGCGTACAGAAAAGAAATGCTCAAGTTGGATCCAACTGCGTACGCCTTGGACACCATGGACAATATAACGTTTAGACGGTGTTATGGGTGTATAGCATCAAGTATTACTCTTTCTCTGAAGTTACTCCAAGCCTTAATAACAGCAGGAAGTCCCAGAGACCCATTCCATCAATCGTTCCTCAGTTTCCTTCTTCGCCTGTCACAGTCAGCGGGTTCAACGGCTCTAAAGGAACAGGTCAAAAATGCCTTGTGCTTCTTTGTCAAAGATGATCCCCTTGCAACATCCCAATTGACGGATATGATCAACAGTCGCGTTATAGCTGCACTGAACAAAGAATCCTGGTCCGACGTAAGCTTTGAAACGTCCGAAGAAATATCGCTTCTTTCCTCTTTACTTCAAATGTATGATTCTTGTTGGGAAATCAAGTTGAGGAGCTTGATGAAAATATTTACACACGCTGTCAACCGACTCAAGGATCCGTCAGTTACTGAAACTGGATTACTTCCCTGCTTGAAAATAATTCATAATTTCATCAGAACAACTCAAATGGGAGAGCGAGATAAGATAACTGTTGCCCCTGTAGAAGGAATCCATGCAAATATTAGAGCATGGATAGACGGTGACCCAAAACATTCATTTGAAAAGTGGAAGAAGACACTTCCCAAAGTTAAGGTTGCAACTGCAGACTCGGGAGGTGACATGCAGCAGCAGCAACAACCTCAAGTTAGACCTGGAGGTAAGGAAAGTGTTTCGAGGAAGGAAATAAATTCAAAGAAAATCAACAAACAAGCCCCTGTAAAGAACAAGGAAGAGCGGAAGAAAGGATATTTGATGAAAAAGTATGGAAGAATTTGGCTAGATAAGTTTTTCAAACTTAGACCAAACGCGGCATTGCAGTTTGACACAGAAGGACTTGTATGGTTGAAGAAGTTGCTATTTTGTCCAGGCTCGGTGCAAACACGAACTATAACAGCATCTCTCTTGAAGGACTTAGCTCAGGTGCCGCAGAGAAGGTTGAAAATCATGGAGCTTTTAACCGAATTCCTTGAAGATCTGCCAAGTTTTGGCGAGTCCTGTCACGAGTTCATGGAGCTTTACAGAACTTTAGCAACACCCGCAGAGTTTTCGGCTTTCTTGAACGCGAAAGGAGCTTTAACGATTGTTTGTCGCTTGCTGGATAAGGAAATTGAAAAGTTGCATCATTTGGAGTCAGTCACATTGCACTCGGACTTATCGCAAGGCATTGCGGTATGGGAATTGTCGCGGCTACTTTCTGCAATGTCGATTCCGTCTGTCCGAAGAAATAAGCGTGTTTCTTTACTGTCGACTGTTCTGAGTGGGTATCTAGCCCTGAAACGATTAAAACTTCATAGAACCAGGCCAATAGAAGAAGCGCAAGAGATTCTGCTCCAACTTTTGGAAGAAATTACATCTGGAACGGAGGAGGAAACCAAGATATTCATGTCAGTTTGTGTGGAAACTTTGAAAAAATGTCCCATTGAAGACCTGGCTACGCCCGTGTTTATATTCGAACGGCTTTGTTCTCTAATTGTTCATGAAGAAAATGATGTTGGAGAATTTTTCGTGGCGCTGGACAAAGATCCCCAGCAAGAGGACTTTTTACAGGTACATATATTTGTAATAGAGTTTGTAGAAGCAATATTTTGCAAGTTTTGTTAATGTTTGATTTAATTCATTTTAGGGGAGAATGCTTGGAAATCCATACAGTAGCAATGAGACAGGTATCGGTCCACTTATGAGGGATATCAAAAATAAAATCTGCACCGATTGCGAGCTTGTCGCGCTGCTTGAAGATGACAATGGCATGGAGCTTTTAGTAAACAACAAGATAATTTCGTTGGATTTGCCTGTGAAGGAGGTTAGACTTTTTATTATAAAACGAATGAGCTTTTTATCCAGCAAGGTTTTTTTTAATATCATTAAAATTGGGCAATTTTTAGGTATACAAGAAGCTTTGGCTTCCGACTAACGGACAGATTGAACCAATGAGAATTGTCTACAGAATGAGAGGTTTGCTTGGGGACGCCACGGAGGAATTTGTTGAATCCTTTGCTTCTCCTAATGACAGCCCTGAAGACAATGAAAAGACTTACAAGCTTGCCAATGTTCTGGTGCAGTGTGGAGGTCTTCGAGTAAGTACATATAAGATTCATATAAACATTGTTTAAAACACATTTTTTGGAATATATCTGAATATTTTATCCTTGTCTGATTTTCAGGTTGCATTGACCAGTCTGGAAAATCTTATGCGTCCACCACTTATAGTGTCTAGAGTGAAGCCGCTCATCGCAGTCATATTAAAGCTGTTGGGCTACAGTACCAAAATCATGAACGGTAGACAGGCCTTAACAAACCCTAACTTGAACTGTGTCCAGAGTTTGCTTCCAGTTTTACAGCTCTGCTTGGAGAATGATTTAACCTTTATACAGGGCTCTTCTGGAGTTGTACATCTTACAGATCAAGTTTTGGAAGTAAATATTTTTATAAATTTAGGATATATTTAGAATTACTTTTGAATTATGTACGTTCTTTTAAAATATGACTTTCAATTTTCAAAGATTTTGGATATTGTCGTGAGCGAAGCTTGTGTGTTGGAGAAGAAGGCATTTACCACATTTG
This sequence comes from Entomobrya multifasciata, assembly GCA_034693345.1. Lineage (NCBI taxonomy): Eukaryota > Metazoa > Arthropoda > Collembola > Entomobryomorpha > Entomobryidae > Entomobrya > Entomobrya multifasciata. The sequence goes on from JAQFXM010002242.1 coordinate 18,320, forward strand.
CCAAAACTAGAGGATCGGTTGAAGACGTCCGTAAACTGTTGCTTCTTTCTGGTAAGTTTCCACTTAAAATATCATTTTAAAAGTTTACTTTTGTACATTATGACATGATTTTGCATCAAATCAACATTTTTATTTAGATAAACTGAAGTCGCGGCAAGCAACAATGTCCATTCATTTCAAGGTTCTTGCTGGGTTGACGTACACTGATAAAGTGAAAATGAACTTAATTTTCGATAGCTTCAAAGATTGCTTCGATTTCTTCCGGTTTGATGACGATCCAAACAGCGATTTTACCAATAAGGTACAAGGCCTATCATAGCAAATAATATAAAAGGACCTGTGAAATGTTTAGAAGTGGACTAATTATTATGTTTTGGAATACTTTTCAGTTGGAACACATCTGCACTCTCGTGTCCAATATTCAATCTGGTCCGATCGGAGCCACTTTTAAAGATCTTGCAATTGAGCGCAATGTAATTGAGTACTGCTTAAATTATGTCAAACAGCGTGCTCCATACATGAAACCTCCTTTGGGGCGTCCGGATTCTGAAGAATGGAAAGAAATGGTTTCTAAACCAGCGCTCAAATACGTTCTGCGTCTTTTGGCAGGGTTGGCAACTGATCACGTGCCTTGTCAGGTAACTAATTCTGCGATTAAATTTATAACAATTCTTTGTTACTTTTTGCATATTTGGCTTATGCATATTTCAATCCCATTACAGGAAGCAATTGGAAAGGAGATCATTTGCGTTATTCATCAGTTGGAACAAGTTTCATCTGACGAACATGTTGGTTCATTGGCGGAGAATGCTTTGGAAGCTCTGAGATCACACGATCAGGTAAACTTTTAACCCTGTTGTGAGATATTAAATAATTTATATTTTGTCTTTGTTGTAATTAATGTTTGTAATTGTTTTCACAATCATTGTAGTTGTGGAAGGAGGTTGAGGCTAGTCGAAGAGCTACTCGAGAAGAGAAAAAACGAATGGCCATGGCTATGAGGCAAAGACAGTTGAATACAATGGGAATGAAGACTAACGAAAAGGGTCAAGTTACTGCGGCTGTATCTACTATTTTGGATCAGATGGAAGATTTGGCGGAGGAAACGGGGTTGGTTTGCGTCATTTGCAGGGAGGGTTATAAATACCAACCAACAAAAGTTTTAGGAATTTACACCTACAGTAAGCGGTGTCCCGTCGAGGAAATGGAAACTAAGAGTCGAAAAACTTATGGATACTGCACCGTCAGTCATTTCAACATTGTGCATGTGGATTGTCACATGGCTGCAATCAGGTATGAAAATCTATTCATACTAGCTTGCACTAGTACCAACGAATTTATTGAATCGAATTACAGGAGGTGACTATTTTTATTTCAATTCATTAATTGCTTATTTGTTTGGTACATAGGTTGGCTCGGTCTCGAGACGAATGGGAGTCCGCTTCTCTACAAAATGCAAACACTCGTTGCAATGGATTAATACCATTGTGGGGTCAGCAGGTGCCGGAGTCAGCTTTTGCTGCTTGTCTTGCTCGTCATAATGCATACCTTCAAGAGGCAACAGGGTGTAGAGATGTTGGCTTCGCATCCGGGGCTCACGATATTAAACTGCTTTTGCTAAGATTCGCTGAGGAGAAAAGCTTCCATGAGGATACAGGTGGAGGTGGCCCCGAATCCAATTTGCATTTGGTGCCTTATCTCATTCATACAGCATTGTATGTTTTGAACACAACAAGAGCATCTGGCAAGGAATCCAATGCTGTGGAGAAGTTCTTATACGCCCCAATGAATACTTGGAAAGATGATGCGATGTCGGTGGAGAATGTTTCTTACTATCTTGTCGTTTCATTGATGGTCCACTCACCTTCAAAGTATATAATTTTTTGTTGCAACTTTACGCATTTCATTGTACTTCCTTTTTAAAAATGTTGAACTTATCGATGTATATTATTTTGTAGATGGATGGAGAACAGAATGCAGTGGCTGAAGAGAGTTCTGGCATCATGTGGATTTCGGTCTAAGCAGTTAGGACTGTCAAATTTGGGTCATTATCGATCTGGATTGATTATGCTGTCAATCATTCATGGACTATATACAATTGTGTTTCAGGTATGTTAAATTAAATGCATATTAAAAGCTATTTTGTTGAGGTTTTGATAACCACATAATCGCCAAACTTTCGTTTTGCAAATGTGTAGGATGTTGCTACCTCTGGTGAATGGCCAACAATGCTAGCGGACTATATCCGGAAAAACGACGAGGTTCTTGTGAAGAGTACGTCTCTTCTACTGAGCAAATACCAGCAGAAATTGGTTCGGGCAACAAAAATATCTGACTTCGTGGAATTTTTGCGTAAGTATCACAGTTATTCGATGGAGTTGAAAGAGAAAGAATTATTGTTGCAAGGAAAACTTTCTAAAAAACCTTTTTCATTTTTGTAGAATTGAATGAGAATCAAGAGCTGGCTGATGTCACTGCATTTACTACATCTCTTTGGAATAACCTTGCTTAGAATAAATTACGAATTAAACTGTTCTAGTTTATATAACCTTTAATAGCCTTCATTTATGTCTAAATTGTACTTATAATTTATCAGTTAAAACCAGTGATTAGATTAGAATTAAAGCTTACTTATGGTGTGTTAAAATTGAATAGTATGGTAGGCAAGTTATTAATAAAAATCAATGTTTATCTTACACGAGTACGTTTGTCTATTTATTTATTTGAAATCTTCGTCATTTAATTAGCATATACTTTCAATTAGTACCTGAGCCAGGTAATGATATCAGAATCTAGTTTTATGAGCACAACTCCAACTGCTGGATGGTGGGTATAAATGATGTCCAGAACAGCATCTTTCTGTGTCGATACGCTGTCAGCAAATTTGTTTTACTTGTGATTTTGTACGTATTCGGAGATGTGGAAGAAAATGTCCTCCATTCTTCTAGATCAATATCTCCTCTGCCAGCTTCACCGGATGGTGTCGGTGTTCTTGTAAAATTTCATAAAAATGTCACAAGGTCAGGAAAAAGTCAATATGCATTTAAAATAACACGAAGTCTTTGCTCACCCATATTTGGCAACATTGGTCCACAAAGATGTCATAATCTCTCGCACAATCATTCCTTCTTCATCCTCCACATCAACTACAGCTCTGGTAGAAGGATTTCTAAATCGAAACAGGTACAGCAACTCCTCTCCGTGGATTACGTGACCTTTTATTGTTCAAAGTTAAAATAAATCATTCTAAGAGCGATGAAGCACGAGTAAAAAAATGCAATGCCAAGAACACTTCATGCGATCACTCACGTCTGTCGTCTCCGAAGTCCATTTCTCCAGAGGGTGGAATATTTACTGCTGTTGCATTTTGATTATCCTCAATGACATCGTTTTCATTATAATTTTGGCGTTTTGACCTGTACGTTCTTTCAGTCACTTCTCCTTCAGTATCAGACCGCCGATCCCGCAATTCGGCTGGTGGCTGTAAAAGATACTCGGAGAAGCTCAGTTCTCCTTCATATTCAAATGTGTAGAAATATACAGGTGTCCTCTGAGAAAGAAACATGGCAGTTCTGTATACTGGAGCGACCACGCTGAAATCAGAGTGCAAGCTTATGAACTCGTCCTTGAGTTCCTGTATTTCGCTCATGTTGTAATTTTTAAAATATTCAAATTTAATCGAAGTTTTGACCACTTCGGTGTTATTTGTTATTCCGGATGCACGAATAACTTTGCGAAGAAATACACGCTCCGCATAAGTTGAATCAGATTCCGTAGCATTTAACAGTCTTGGCAAAAGATTACCTTTAAATTATAAGACGACACGGAGTAAATTAATTGAAGCATGTTTTAATATACTATATCATAGAAATGTTTGTTAAATAGCTCATTCCTACTTATAACAGCGCTGGCACTTTCGTCTCGATTTACCCCAATCACAATTGGAACCTTGTGAAAGCGTCCTTCGATCAATGCAACCTCAGGATCTTCGCCCAGGAACACTGGCCAGCCAGGTGCTGTTTCCGTTTGAACTACTGGTCCTGGATTTGGTGGCTTTTTGTGACTGCGACTCGCCTTTCTCTCTGACGTACTAGACTACATATTCAGCACTTAAACTAAAGCGTAGTTCTTTCTCAGCAATATGATAACATTTATGAGTAACTTTTGAATTTTACCACTGAATTGGCATCCTTTGCAACAACTTCCTCAGGTTCTGATGTTTTAATGCATTTCAAAAGAGTTTCAGTTGATCCCGATAAGCAGCCAAGGTTAGCAGCCAGCCTTTGAACGTGTGTCATAGGTGATCTTTGGATTGCATATGGAGCAATAGCTGAGCCACTTTGTATGATTGCTGCGTTGAACAAACCTAAAGTAATATTTTACATGGCATTTTAGCACAATGTTATCAACAAAAACGGTGGAACCATTTTGTAAATATGACATAACACACCTTTCGTTAACGGCGAGAGGAGATGTAAAGTTACGGCTACCGCGCCTGCACTTTCACCAAAAATTACTACCTTTTCTGGGTTTCCTTTGAAATGGAATATGTTCTTTTTGACCCAACGTAACGCTTGTACCTGGTCAAGCATACCTAGGGAGATGTGAATTGTGAATGGATATCTTATATCTTTGTATAATTCATAGTTTTAATCTCTATCAACTATTAGCATTACCCTGATTTCCCGGTTGATGTTTATCGCCAGTGCTGAGAAAGCCTGGAGAGAATAAAGTAAAAATAAAAACTTGTACATATATTTAGCATTTTAAAACTATGTTCAATCAATTCCAGTGCGCTCACCCATTGTGCCAAGCCGGTACTGCACAGTAACTGAAACAGTCACAGAAAAACATATTTGCAATGAAGGTTACACAATATCCAATTAATTACACCTTGCACTAAAGGGCACGAGCAAAGATAGTTGTAAATTGATTAAAACGAACCCACAATTACTCCCTTCTGTACTAAATATTCCGGATTGTATGTGTCAGATTGTCCAGCAACGAATCCAACTCCGTGGAAAAATACCTACACAAAAGCAAACCAGGCAATGTAATAATGAATGTAATGGGGAATCTTTGTTCATAAAAAGAAATCAAGTAGAAAGTATAATTTAGTCATAACATAACAATACCATCACAGGTAATAAGGTAGAGTCTTCCTTGGATTCCAAGTGTGCTTTCAACGTATACACATTCAAATACAGGCAATTTTCGGAACCTGTCACATTCTGATTCCTAAACAGGTCCCATTGCATGCAAGGCTCAGCAAAGTCCGTCGCATTTCGAACAATTGTTTCCTCAAATGGAACTGGTGGCTGTAATTATGTATATGTCGAATTTTATAAATTCATAGGCACAATTTTTTTTACAGAATATGGCAAGGCTGAACTATGAAAAGACTAACCTTGAAACGCAATTCGCCTAGAGGTGGAATCGCATAAGGCACACCTTTGAAAGCAACAACAGGACTAATATTGGGAATATCTTCAACATAACCTACATAACCTGTGTCGGGCTTTCTTAAATACACTGTGACCGAACTATTCCCGGTTCCATCTCCTGGTTGCTGACCTTTACAGCTTGCAGCTAGTGTAAACAGCAAAACTAACACTTTTACACTTACCATTGTTGTAAATATTATGAAATCATTAAATATAATAAAAATATGCTTTCCTAAATGCGATATATATTTTGTGGAGATGGCCCAAACTAAACTGTGTTATCAAGTATGGTCAGTCGTAAAAATGGTTGCGTTTCAGCTACCGCTCTCACTTTCCTTTTTTGCAGAAACAGTAAATTAATTTATGCGGAGATTAATAGAGAATCGCCATTTACAAATGCTGCATTGTCTTAAAACATGTTTGCATGTAAAAAATATTGCATACTTACAAATAATATCTCTCATTTGTAATCATGGTTCACGTACCGGTTTTACATCTTCGTCATCCGTAGTCTTTTATATTTGTCAACACCTTCATCATGCGTGCTAATCCTGCTACTTCTACTATTGTTGTTTCATTGAAAGTAACTGTTGAGTAATGGCTAAAATGATTTTCTTGAATCTTCGATATCGACTACTTACTGTGCGTGTATATTTTCTTACTGTTATTTTTCATGAGACGAAATGAGTCGCTGCTCCTTTGTTGAACCAATCAATCATTGCTAAATGTCAGAACCCCAGGAACACCAACAAAATACGCGAATGCCAAGGCACAAGATAGGACGGGTGAAAAGTACAAGTTTGCACTGCATTCCAATCAAGTTTAGTGGTAAACACTTTTGCAGCAAATGAACCAAACATGTTTCATCTTACTTTTCCGGATTATGTACATAGATGTTATGTAAGATAATTCGTTGGTATTGGTGTTTGAATTACCACGAGTATATCAGGTTTTTCACCTTTTGGTCAACGTCTTTTGAAGTGATTATCTACTGTTGCTTTCAATGCTCATCATCGAAATGGATATTTCCTTGCTACTTCCTTGTATTGGGCCTTTCTTCTCTACCCTTTTAGTGCAGGCAGAGTCGTCGTAGAAGGAAGGTTATAAAATATACTATGCATACATATCTATAGTATGACTAAAATTAGGTCTACCTAACATCGGTAATCTTTAAAACCCGGACTTGAAGTTTAAAAATAAAATCGAACCGTCGTGATTTAAAATTTAGTTACAATACAATGGCCATATACACAAAAAAGATATCATGGGCATATTGGTGCACCGCGCACCTTTAATAAAATTGCTAGTGTTTAAAACCTGAAATCTACTTATTTTTTACTTTTATTGTATTTTAGATTTTATCATTGATTATGAATATTGTATTGAAATGTATAGTTTATGACGATTCTTTAATTTTTGCTGTTAATTATCACCGTTTGCTCTCACTAGCAATGACTGCAATACGATTGGTTTTATTTTTAAAGCTGATGAAAGTTGGGGGAATTTTTTTACTTGTTATAATAATAACCGACACGGTGTCATTTTCGTAATGCCCCAGCCAACCCTTATTCCAATTAACTGCTTACTATATTGAATTATTTCGTTCATTCATGCTGAATGAAACTTAGCGTAATATTACAAACAATTGGATGATTAAAGATTAGTACAAAGAGATCAGATATATTGTGATGAAAATATGTTTAAATCGTACTTTTAAATGATGAAAGTTACTTTGCAAACGTGGAAGGTGTTTAAGCTGGATCTTAAAGGAAACGCGAGTAAAATAATTAAGATTTTTTGAGACACAATCGACCAATAAATTTAAATTATAACATTATTGATTTTTAAGCTGCAGATAAAAAAATATGAAAGTTATAATTTAGCTTCGCACTGTGATCGTGATCAATCATTGCCATTGCTTTAAATGTAAAGGTTCCACGACATAACATTCCAAAATAAAAATACAAATATATTGTTACAAGAAATAGATACCCCATTGTCTCCAAACGTTGGATATGCTCTGTTCCTCTATCTGCAAAAAGCCACGTTGGTAAACGTTTTTTTCCTTGGACGTATTTTTTGTAATATCAAGAAGGATTTTATTTGACTAGCTTACATGT
>JAQFXM010002243.1:0-25879 GCA_034693345.1 Entomobrya multifasciata
CGTTTTCATTTTCTCAAGATTACGTTGTCAATGGCCTAATTTTCAATTATGTAAAGTTCAATTTTTAGCTCTTAAACAACTGTACTGTGGATAGCATAATTTATATTTGTGTTCCATATACGGTAACAGTGTAAATTTTGTACTTGCAAAATTTGATGTCTCATCATTGCATTATTTGCAGTTATTGTGGAATATCATCACATCATCTTTCAGCACAATACGGACGTATGCATAATTTACTCTGCCTTGTTTGAGTTTCTTTCGTATTCTCAAATATCCCAACAAAGGAATAGTACTAAAGCTGCATGCACTTTCATTATTATACGTGTAGCTCATCATCATCATCATCAAACCTATGAACAGAGGCTCAAATAAAAATGAGAGTGATTTGGTAAATTTTGCTATTTCAAGTTACTGTACCTATTAACCATTCAGTAGTATAACTTATAACAAGTACGCATTTATATTCATACTCTTATGATTATTTTCATTATCTCACCTGTTGTTACAATTTCTCACCTCCATAGTTTAACAGTACAATATATATCTACAGGTATTTTTAGTTTTTTGTGTGCTTTAACTGAAACATTCATATATATGTCTCCTAAAACAAGTCAGTACAAAAAGACGCTTATAAAATTGTGAAAAATTAACTCGATATAAACCAATTCTTAGTAACATTCTTATTACTATTGGCTTCGACTTTAGTTGTATTTGTATACTCCAGATTTATAAGATAGCTAGTGGTATATAATTAAGATGGTTTCTAAATTGATTCAGGCGTAGTATATTAACGCCTGAACAAATGGATTGTAAAGTGACCACGCAGATTCTCACAATACCCCGATTACATTTCTGTTAGAAGCAAGTAAGGCGTTAATTTAACATCAATGTTTGATATTAATATTTAGCATAAAATTAAACTACACTTGTTTAGAATTTGGACTTAAATTGGAATGCGTCCAAATCGAATTAATTCAAAAAACTAACTTTTTTGAAAATACATTTTTACTCCTCAGAAGAACAAATGCATCGAACGTACCATTAAATGAGGTCCAAAGTTGCTTCTGTGTAGCGCATTCAACCTATGTAGCTCAAACTAAGACTACTTGTCAAACGATGAAAAGGGTATTTTAGTATAATACAGCAAAGTTGTTAGTTTTGATTGCAGTGCGAAAATGGACCAATGTTACGTAACACATGCGTCATGCGTAAAATTGCAGTGCGGTAAATAGATCTGTAGACAGTGAATATCACATTAAAAATTCTTATTGCATTAGAGTGACAGCAACAATATCAACACGATTGTACTACGATAATGATATAATCGTACTCATTTCATTCATTTCGTTACGTACTCGTGTATTTTTTCAAGTGCAGTGCATTTTGTTACACTAATGATGACAAAAACTTTATTGCTACTACATTTGCTTTGAGATTAGACTGTCATCATTTTAATCAACAACGGCAGCGCCCTAGGATAGCCATTTATTTAAAGCATATCAAGTAAATTATTTGCAACTTCTGCAAGACAACATGACTCATGTAACGTGCGAGTTGTTAGTTAAAATACACTAGTATACAGTACGGCCTCACTTTTGTCATATAGAGTTCTTATTGAAATATTCTCCGTATTACTAGTAACTCTAATGAACTACAATCATCATCATCACACACAATTTGTCCACAAGTTGTTTACGAAAAAACTTTCAAAATCCTTTTGATTTACGTCATAAGGGATATTCATGAATAGTGGAAAGTGTAAGTACTGTCTACTTTGTCATACTGATTTAAATCAAGCGAGCGGTCAAATATCCCGTCTCCACTTAGCTAATCAAACTCTTCAAAATTGATCAACCGATTTAGCCAGAGCTGGTCAGAGTCAGAACCAAGAAAATTATGATAGGGACACGAACATAAAGAAAATTATAGCGAATTACACTTTACTTTTGACATGCATTGCTTACATTTGGGGACATTGCTGTACAAAAAAAAATTGTATACATATTAAAAACTATTAGTCGCGAATGAAGTGTGCACCAGCATGTCAGTAGTAAAACTCACCACATGGAAAGCAGTTTTTATAGTGTTTCAACCAGCATTCAAACTTATCGGTTGAATAGGTACGTAGATCAATCATGTGTGAAGTGAATACGCATTCAACGGAACGAATCAAATTTCGAACATAAAGATATTGTGAAACAATGCTGAGAAACTATCACCAGATCTAAAATATACTAACAAAGTATACTGACAAAACGAGATGCTCCATTCAAAAAGTTGTGGACAAAATATATCAATAGGATCGTGTGATAATGAGATAAATATGTGCTTCTATTTCCAGGAATCATACTGGAAAAAAGATAAAATATGAAAGCCAAAATGTTACAACTTGTTGTTTGAGAATTCAACCTGTACTAACTGCAATCTTCATTAGCCTGCCTTATATAAGATAGACACTATTAATGTTACACTGTGAATATGAACGCTATGAGCTAAAGCTGCAGACTGAAGAAACTATTTATACTGACTAAAACATAATGAATATAACGGGAATAGTACGGTAAATAACTTTTAAAATTGCTGTTACTTGTATACAACCAGTTTTTTATTCTTAACTCCCTGAGAAACTGTAGAACCGTTAAAAAAAGAAACTCTCTGTGGACAGGCCTGTGATTACATTGCCATGTCCTTAAAAAACTCAGCTCTAAAAATCTCACCATCCTTCTAAAACAAGATGTGGGTAATTAGGTGGCATAAACTTTGATTTTAAATACATGCCAAACCAAGTTGTAAATTTCCAAGTTGAACGTAAGCTTTAATAAACGTTACTCTCGTGTTGATAAAAACCCACTTCCAAACTAACTGATATTATTACTACGCTTCCTATGTCTTCCCGCAAAATAATGTCTGCTAGTCAAAATCATTTATCTCTCTTCTCGAGGCCGGCGTTATCGTACTTGTATTCTATACAGTCTCTCTCTTTCTCTCTATTATTACATGAAACCGAAACAAAACTTTCCTGATCAGATAACTTAGGAAATATGCAAAACCAGTCGACTATGTTTTGATATGCATTAAAACCATGTATCTGGTTTCACAATCATGGGCACACAACTTTTCCCTGTGACTTGTTCACTTAATACCGCCGAAACATTATTACGAGAACACTTTTTAGACAAAGCTTTCAATATATTCGCATGTATGTATGCGTACCAAAAATTTGCATTTTCTCGCATTTGTGTTTAAATTGTACAGAGACTTTTATGTGATTTGAGTTAAAAAGTTACTTCCCTCCTTCCACCGCAACTCAACAGTAGTTGAAGAAAAAAAGTCTTGTCACAAAGAAAGACATAGATTTCCTTTCTCTCTATTCTATACTTTGGAAAATACTGAAGGCATTTTGCACTAAAACTACAGAACAAATTTGCATCTATATGATTCCCGTTAATAGTCTTTAACAGGGGCACGCAGCGGTAATGGCAGTGATACATATTTTACGTAAAAGTTGAGAACGTTTTGAGCCACTTTCCCGCAGACTAGATATCCCAAATCAAAACGGACTTATTGAGGACCACTTTCATCTCTTGGAGCTTGTTTGGAGTTTTCTTCGTTGTTCTATAAAATGAAAAAGGGAACCACTTGACTCACATTCATATGTATACTAGTACATAATTTTAATTGGGACGCAGCAAGCATGCATGTGTAGTCAAAAATTATACCAGACTATATTATTATTACACATGATGACTTTCACCAAACAACGAGGCCACTTCTTTGCCACTAAGCTAGTCACACAGAGTTAGTGTTTTTTGCAGTGTGTCCAACAACATAAAGCAAATAATCCAGTATTCAGTTCACATTCGATATAATATTATGCACCAAATTCTTTGAGAGCGCTACATCTTTTAAACAACAGCATCTCTCTGTCCTGCTTTTCTCTTATGTCCGCTGTTCTACATTATTTACATGTAAATTTTTCTACAAACACTCTATTTCAAGTAAAATAAGCTCTCACAGCAAATTATTTCTGTGCACTCCAATTCATGTAACTTGTATTTCATTTTGAATAACTTTAATTCGTCACATTATGTTCTTTTTGAACCGCATTAATAGGGAATGTGGACTAGTCTCCTTCCATACTGTATTAGCCCTCACTAGGGTGTTTATGCACGAATAATTTTTGAAATAACACAACACATAACAACATATTATGTAATATATATTTGTATAGTATATATGTAACTATATAATAGTAAAAAAATATGCACAGTGAAATAAGTAAAAATGTGAAAGAAATCCTTTGTAGATTTTAAAATTCCCAGAGAGTAACAAATAGGAAATAGGTAGAAAGTTAGTGGCATAGATGTTCCTATACAGAATGTATTTATATGCATGTATGCATACTTTATAGAGATACGGTTGGGCATTTTTTGTCTACTAACCATACTGATACAGTAATAATTCCAGCTGTAAAGCTATTTATACTTAATATGATCACATCAAACTTTTACATGGAACCAGCGTTCGTTCTTGATTCTTTGGAACCAATGTGCTTATTTCATTTTGAAAACAGCGACCACAAACAAATTCTGTTTGCACCACACAACGTGGAATTGAACCTGTATAGTATGCATGACATTTCTGAATGTCAAGTCAAGTCAAACTCCTAAGTAGAGCTCTTGTCGTAATCCCAATGGATTCAGAATGGTTCTATGATGATGATAATTGAGCTTTGATGTGCAAATTAGTTCTTAGATTGTATACACAACACGTCATATTGAATACAGAACGCAAGGGATGGTGTTTTGTGGATTTAAGTTTTAACGTTGTAATCAAAATTCACAACTACAAGTAGTATGTATCAGAGGGCAGTGCAGTGGTGGGTGTTTATTGTGCTGTCACGTAATGAGATTGTGCAAACGTCTACTCCCTCGGTCGTAAGTCAAATAATTTACTGGGATGTTTACATGTGTGTGGCGTGTCGTCCTTTCCCATGTTCACTTTTGGCATTTACCTGTGATCACTGATCACATAATTTTATTGGATGAAACATTTTGTAACATTTTCCAACTTTTCCCGATGAATTTTAAAATCCCCGGTGACCGATGTAAAAGTAGCCCTTTTCTAAAATAATCTTTCAGTACAGCATATCTAGTTTGTACTATTTGTTTGTACTACACATGAAAAAGTTCTGGAAATGAACTTTCCTTAGACTTTTTACCCAAGATGTTAAGTCTCGCAGGATTTTTACTAGGAAATCATTGCACCGCGTCAGTCTTCTTGAGTGTTGAATAAAAATGTCCTCCACAGATACAAAATATAAGTTATAGCAAGAAATTCTTCATTTTACCTTTTTTATAATTATGCTAAAACCGAAACTTAGTTCTGGAGAATGAAAAGAGGTGGTGTGAAGAATTTGGCGATGGAATTGAATAAGGGAAAGTAAAAGTATTATTGTATTTCGGCACTGCAGTGCAGTGGTATTCATCGTAAATCAGACTTACTTTCCGAAGTATGTAAATAAACGATTGAGAAACATATCACTTTCGAGCAATATATTTGTAGATTAGTAAATATTCACGTAGTTCTGATCCTGATGACCAACATCGAAATTGAGTTACCATCTCTTATCTGTTACGCGACCATATAATAAGTTAACATTTTACGTCTTCACAAACAATAGAAAAGAAAATACATATTCTATAAAGATAGAAAAAGAATCAAGCTATTATTTTAAATGATACTTTTATTTACTTGTGATGCTAAACAGAAAAGCAATACATCGTATTCACACACAATTGTATAGGAATTGTGAAAACATATTCAGTTCTGCTGGAAATGTGGTAATATCAACGCTCATGCAAAAACGATGCCGACAAAATTGTTGTTAACAAAGAACAGGATTTTCAAAAGGAACCGGAACCGGTACAAAACGATCATAGGGTTTTTTACATTGTGAAGCTAAATGGGTTATATTTGTCCTAAAAAAGAAGCGATATGCAGAGTAAATAACTTTTAAGATGCACAACGAGCTACAGGAACAGCAAAAAAGTATATATTTTTTAGAAACATTTACTTTCATAAATATTTGCAGCTACTTTTTGCGGAAGTACCCGTTGTCCGTAAAATTGCCAGTGAAGATAGGCACAAAGAAAAGGAGAGAGGCAAATGTAAAAACACACAAGCTCACAAAGCACAATGTCATTACAGCACGGTAATATTTATAGTTTTCCCCTGGTGTCTCGTATAGCTGCAAATTTCCTACGCGTTTCCTCCTTTTTTCTTCATTTCTCCCTTGAAGGTACCCATTCTTCTGATATGTAATCTTGATATTTACATCTTTATCGTAGTCATCTCCTCTCTGAGATGTTCGTATACAGTGCTCCAGTTTTGTCGGAAGTTTTGAATATTTACAGCCAAGTCATGAATACGAAAAATCTAAATATGATATTGACCATACATACATTGCCTATTGACTGTACATTAAGTATATTTGTAAAGTAAGTATAAAAATGAAAGCTGTGATCTTTCAGGAAATGAGGCAACTTATATGAAAAAACAACGACACTTGAGGGGGCAAAAGTTATAAATAGGAGCACATGCATCTTTTATAAAATAACCCGTTCCTGCTTTTTAGTGTGCACAAGCAATGCAGTAGGTGAAAAACTTCCTTTTTATACTTTATGTGTTACAAATATTATTAAGCCTACTAACAAACCTAACCGTGGATAATTTTATTCATATATCAAAGTAATACGCACTTTACCATAAACGTTTTTTCTATTTATTCGTTTGAAAAAACTGTGGTCTTTGTATTGCTTATTCAATACTAAGTGCCCATTTCATTTGTTTCTTTAAGCATTTGTACCAAAATAAGTAGCACAATTGTGGTAGTGTGAATATGAAATACAATATGTAATACTTCATTTCAGGATGCTAAACTATTCGAGTCGTTTTAAGGTACTTTTCACCGAAAAAACAATGAATGTGTACTGTTCTAGTCCAACGAACTGTATACAGACTACAGACGCATTTTTACATTCGCTGGCTTCAGTTCATGCATAATTTGCACTTCCAAGAGTTGTTTTTTTCTTCCAAATGCGTATTTTGTGTAGTTTGTACTTGTTGGTGAGAATTTTTTCGCATGTATTCTTGTTTACTTTGAGAAAAAAGAGGGAAAATGTCTTAACCAATTCCGATTATAAGAATAAATTAGCACCAGAGACAGCCCTCTTCTTCTTTTTCTCAGCAGCTTTCATTTTTACTATTCATTATAATATTATATTATCTTGTTGCTTTTTTGTCGCTAGTGTTCCTTTTAATGCAAAGAAGAAACAAGTGGAAAGAAAGTTTTATGTCGTAAAGTTTTGTTTTTTGTTGTGAAGGTCCGTTTTGGTGGTTGTTGAGTTGTAGTACTAAAATAAAAACACATAACAAACGTTCAACATCATTGTTTTACTACTCGATATGTGTGTTAATGTAAACTAAAATATGAAGTAGAACAGAAAGAACTCTAAGGTTGTCGAGTTTAGAAGATAAGACAAGTTGGTGGTAACTAAATAACAAATGGCCTCTGAAACCCAATTTCAGCAGAAGGCTATGCTGTATGCGGACCAACCATTGCATTGCTGCGAGTGTACATAGAATACACCAGCACACAAAGCTTACAAGAGATAGGGATACATGTCAAGAAAATTATATATGCGTGAAACGCTTCCTCTGATCATAAAAAATATTTTTTTACAAATGCATTTTATTCGTCAGAAGTACGGATTTGCAAATTTACCACTTCTTGTTTTCCCAGAAACATAAACCAAAAAGATAAAAAAGCATACATAATAGGCAACAATACAACTTTAGTATCATCTTCGCTTCTTTTTTCAACCAAGTATGTATCTTTGTCAGAGTAAAAGCAAAAGAGTCTACACGTCTCTGTGATGATTCGTAGTTCAACTGTCCAAACGAACTCTCACCAAAAAATAAATCTTGTTGGTTCTTTCATATTCATATTCTTCATGTTTCTCATTTTCTCAATCTTTCAAAAGAAAATCCTCTGACTCGGTTGCTGAAATTTGTTTTTTTAGAGGATTGCATGACCTAATGCCAGGAACTGCCAGGGAACATGAATCTCATAACTTTTGTATGACAACATTTTATATTTTACATACAGTATAAGCTGCTGCTTTCTATTACCATTTGAGATGGAATGTGTCAGAAAAAAAATTTGCGTGCTGCCGGTATATGTTTTACTTGTATACTTCCCACTGTGCTTTCTTGGTAAAGTTGTTGCGGTAAATATATGAATGTAACTTTTTTGTTATTTTCAAATTGCTTGTCGTTTTCAATACTTTATGTATATACAATATATGCGTATGTTTTTGTATGCATGTCTTTGAACTATATAAGAAAGGTTTTACTTTTGGGCTCGCTGCCCACTCTGTCAGTTTGGTAGTCCTTCAAAAAAAGTAATCTCTGACTTTGACTTAGCCTACACATCATCAGAGGAAACAAACTTTATTTTGTGGCGAGAACAAACAAAAAGGAGCACTTGTTTGCTTGCTTTTACTGTGGTGCTTTCTATATATACAAAAGTTATATAATGCGATGGTGTTGTAATATCTTTCAGCGTCATTCTGGCAGCTGTCATTTATCCTTGTAAAATATGATGTGAGGTTTTTACTCAGCATTGCTGACAGTGATGAAAGTAAACAAATGATAGGATTTTCTCCTATTTTCCCTTTTGTTTTTTGTCATAATGAAAATATGGAATCTTTATAATTTAAATACATACTTATAGGTATGAATATACCTATATGAAATTGGTGTTTTCAAATATGCTGTTCTTGCAAACTAGATCTTATTTTATAACTAATGAATAGGGAAATTTTCAAATGTAAAAAGTGCATTTTTTGTGAGTTTTTACAAGATCTAGTACACATCAACAAAAAAATTAAAATAGATTTTTCTAAAGTAAGCTTCAAGATTATTTTCACAATTCTTTCTGTTTGCCTGCCATACAATTTTTGAACCTGGTAAAATTTTATTAAAAGACAAAGTGCACAAACAAGCTGATTCAGACAAATTACCATACATTTAAGCAAAGAAAGCTTGTTGTGAGCCAACTCTTTTACTCAGCTACTTTTTATGGGCCTTTGATTGGCAAATCTCTGTTATCAATTACAATTTTAAGTAAAATGTAAAATAAAACTCTTTTCGGATGCCGTACCTGCTTTTTACTTTTACTTTATATATTAGTAAATGCATACCACGTATTTTTACATCTTTTTTGTGCACTACGGCATGCCTGGTTGAAAATATTTTCCCATATGTATTGTCAACTTGGTGCAATGCAACTTTTACATAAATAAAGAAAAACGATCGTTTTACTTCTCAAAAAAGTTTTAAACATCAAGGATTTTTTACCTTTCCAAGAAAATTGGGTAAGTTGGTCAGTCAGAACAGAAGTCGAGTGCTTCTTGGCAGCATAATGTGTACATTCCTATTTTATAAATACCACTTATACAGTAACTGTAACTTCAAGTTGAAAAAAAGTTTTCGGTTGACTTGCTCTGGATTGGATACTTTTTATATTGTCAACGATATAATATGTGGGTTGGAATATTTTTTGAAGAATTTGTATGTGAACCCTCGAACCGTTATAAAATATGTGTATATATTTCTCGTGGTTCTCCACATGCCAAAAACATGTAATCTGCAGAAACCGTGATTTGCACTTTTTTTGCTATTAAAGCTTCAAAGGATGTTTGCAGTCCAGATTACTTGCGGACATTTCTTGTTTCTTTTTCCTTCTCTGACAAAAAAAAATCCCAAATTTGTACAAAACATGCATTTCGTGCCATGATGCCAAGAAAATATATGACTTTTCCAATAAACCAACACGCGTTATTTAAGAGCTTGAGGAAAAGAGAAATTCAAAAATCTATTGCAAAAAGAGATCTATTGCAAAGTTACATGTCGGTTTTAAGTCCTTTTACAAAGCACTATACTTACCATGATCACATGCATCATCAACAGTGCTCAACGAACACTATCATAACAGCACCACCGCTGCTGTTACACTACTTGTACTAGTCGTCGTCACCCCCACTAACAGACAGAAGGCTTTTTTTTGCTAAACCATACAACCACCAAACCACATCACAAGATTCTCTCGAGCACCAACATCCCATCATATCCCATTTGAAACTACTTGTAAAACGCAAAAACCTCCTGTCGAGTTTTCAAAATGATTTATTGGATTCATTTCCCTGAATGCCAATAAAATATGGATTTATGAGGGCACTTATATTGGAAGAAAAAGATCTTTCCTATTGCTTTGTGCTGTTTTACGTTCAGCTTCTCCTCTCTTCCTTTCTTTTCCCACCAGTTATATTACTTTTTGTTAAAAGTTTGTATTTCTGTACCCATGCATTGCATTTCGTCGGCACACATTGCAATTTAGTATTCTCCTAAAGAACCATAATCGCTGAACCAGCCATACGCATAAAAACCCCCAGATGAAGGTTATATTTTAGCTAACACATCTCATGAAACAAGAATATTTGCCCATTTGCAAACACATTACAACAAGAAGCGGATTATTGCCATTATAATGCCATCCCTTTGAACTCCAAACCAATATATTCATCCGGTGATTCCAATTGCCATCATACATATCATCATCATTACTTAAATGCGTCTTCCTTCCGATTGAATTTTCTCCTTCCGCCAAAATGTTTCTACTTTCCCGTGCAAAAATTTAATGATTCTTCATTTATAATTGATATTGATATTGCTTTCCTACAATTACTCATTATATACTGAAGGGGTTCGTTAATCAGGCTTAGAGATATTACATTAGTTTATCATGGAGTGTCGAGAACTGGATCACTGTACTCATCCCATTCGAATGCCTGTCAGGTCACGTCGAGTTCTTCGTTATTATACAGTCCAACCAAAAGCCTAAGCCAAAAGTCATTATGATCGATAAAAAATAGTTATAATTTTCCTCCATACTCGTCCGTTGGGGTATAATGGATAACATTTTCCTCCAAATTGGGAATATATAGGTACTTATGGTGCCACATAGGGTTAAATATGTCATTTTATATTTGTGTTATGTATTTGTAACTATTTTAACTACTACAGTTTACACAACTATATGCCGTATTTGTTTATCGGATGCCGTGTCGTGACTGTCGTCATGAGCAGAGCATGAGCCGAAAAATATAACGAGTGATATTTTCGTAGAGGTTTGTTTTCATAATAGGATACTAATCAGCGAGGAGGGTCTGGGTGGTGCGGTAAGGTAAAATCATTGAGTAACTCTTTGACATACTTGTGCGTGCCAAAATAAGGCAAAAATGTTAACGTTTCTAAACTCAGTATTTCACATTTTCGTTAATCCTCCTATTACAGATTCATCTTCACCCTTATAACCAAAACCCAGTCCCTTCGATGTTCCTCTTTTCTGCTTGGATTGCATTCATTTGGGCGAGACGGAATGTCGCCCATAAATTTCCACGTCGATTTACTAGCACTAATGGTAATGGCAGCGACAACGGCGTTCTCCTACTTGCTGTCTCCAACTTTTCAATTGCGAAAAGAAGGCAAAAAGATATGAAACACAAAGAGTGTGAAGGAGAACACACACTAACGAGACAGATAGAGAGCAGCCGAGAGAAATTATGGGAAACGTCGAGACTACTAATATAAGGTATCTAATTTTTGGCAGCTTGAAAATGTGCGAAAAACGTAGGTACACATAAGGAATTATTAGTTTGCAGGTATCTTATTTTAGGACCATGTATGTGGGTTGATGTGATGGAGTGTCTAACTGTGAGAACACGTGAATGGAACTTTCGCACCATAAGAATAAAAAAATTATGAGCAAAAAGTGAAGAATGCATTATGGGTTAAACATGATGATAGTATTGAGATTGAGAAAAGTTCTTCCTTTCGTGCTCATATCTAAACTTAGCTGGTGGAGTTGATCTACTTTTGTCTTTTGTCTCTGGACAAAAGATTAAGCATTAATCACTATTATCATCGTCAAAATGATTGGTTTGTGTACGGAGTTACAGACTTTACAACATTACAGAATGCATAAGAAAAATTGTTCCTCTTAGGACTTCCTTAGGTTTAGTATGCGTAAAAGTATAAAGCATAATACTTTACTAATAACTACTCAATTAAAAAAAGAATATTTACGTGCAGAAATAAATCAGTATTTTTTCATTCATATATAAGTGCTCATTTAAATCATTCTTGATTTATATTCATTATGATTTCTTTTGATTATGATTACGAAGGGAATTATAAGGAATCGTAAAAATTAAATATAAACCATAATTATTGGTTGATTTTTCTCGTGATTTGATTATTACCAAAATCGAGTAGAGTAAAAGTATAGATATTTATTATTACGGCGGGTGTGGTAGCATACAGATTTACAATGCTATTCAAACAGTAATTTGTTTAAAAAAAGAAAGCGAAACCAAGAGAAATATTTGATGCCACCCAACACCTAATACATCATTTATTTTCACCTATTAGCAAAACAAGACTAAATAGCATAATTGGAGTCTAAAGGTCTTAGAAAATTAGATAAACTCTTTCCGCCTTCCTTAAAAAAATGTATCGTTAGTTGAAAGGGAAGAAAATCACAAAATATACGAAGCTCGGATATTTAAGTTTGTATAATGCGATTTAAGCTTGCTATGCTAAGCTGGCCAATTTTACCAATGCAAAGAATATATTCATTTCTTAACAAACAAAGCCCCTTTTAAAACTCCATATTTGCTGCAATTATAGTGACAGAGAATGCTGCACAAAGTGCAAACTGTTTGCTTGCAATTTTATAAACGACACCTTTTTTCAAAAAAGCAAGCAAACAAAACCTCAGACAAGGGATTTCACTTAAATACATAAACTCTACTAGCCCACATTACACACAACCAATAAAGAAAAAAACACATAAAAAGGAAACTGAACTTCGTCAGACATGGGCAGATTGGTCTGATGGATTTCTTTGGTTCGAGAGCAAACATGTTTGTCTGAGAAAATTGAATATTATTGTACATCTACTGTATATGCGTTTACGCGTATATGTAAGCTATAGGTATACATTGTGCAAAAACGAATTCTTTTTACATCATTATAATCATCATGATCGTCTGGAATGCTTGTCAATTGCATCGTTTGTACCTAGGATGCGGATGGCGTTTCAACAGAATACTGCGATGATGGCAAAAATAAGGAAATCAAAAGTACATGTTATACTATAAGTGGAAACGTAGCACAAATCTATATTGGCATAGTAGAGGAAAGTACAAAACAAATAAAGAGGGAAGAGAAGAGAGCATGTGAGAAGTAACACAAATTATCAATAAGTGTTGGCAATTTTCTTGTTTTATGTCTACTCCATTAACAAGCACCATAAAGTTTTAGGACTTCATTTAAGTCAAGACGAAGAGGTAAAGTAAACATGATTCTCGCACGTTCAACTCCTCTTAGCTAATAATCTAGGCTGTCATAAAACCATGTAAGTCAAGCTGAAATAGCAGTTAAATATAATCACTGCAGGCAAAAAATATATACGTAGCTGAATGAACCTATGCTGAAAAACTAATACGTGAAGTTTATATTCTATTATGCATAAAGTCCTCACGTAGTATGCATACTGCTTTTGGGAATGATTCTAAAGATTATTGAATAGTCGCCAAACCGAAAATCGGTAATTATTTTGTTTTATAGAAATTTAAAGAAAGGTACAAGCTTTAAGCAACGAAAATATATCCTACTCAATTCCAGCCAAAGGTAGACAGACAAACGAAACATTTTCATTATTTTATCAGCAAACCATGTCATGAGAGGATTGCTGCCTGAACTTTTGCACGATCCTTTCCTTCAGTCCTAACAAATGCAGCGTAAGAGGCATGACTTCCAGAAGTGTTTGAACGTTTGAACAGAAGTCTTCCAGTAAATGGCTTTCTTGCTCCTAAATTTTGCTGATCAACCTCAAATTTGCCAAATCCGCCAAATCAAATGGTCTATACATGTGTTATGTAAGATGGCTATGAATTATGTGCTTTTGTAAAACGCACACATGTTTTACAATACGAAAATATCCAATTTAATCGATACTAAAAGCCCCTGGCTTATCGATTGTATGTTTAAAAAATTAAAACCCAATGATTTCAGATACCATTTTCCGGGTAAAATAAATGATAATAGGCACAATGATTATCTTTGTAACATAAATACAAGTGTTACATATCTTTCATAGTTGGTTTAGATGATGTTAGCTACACCTGCTCTATTTTTTACAAATCGAAACTTCAAAACAACCTATTTTTATTATCACAAAATTTTACCAGCAAGACTCAGAAAAACCAAAATTTGGGAATTTAATGTATTTATCTGTAGCAAACTAGCATTTAGAAAAACTTACTATAACATTATAAAGCATAACTATATGCTCTAATCTAATTTACAAAAACAGAATACGACAACTTGGCATTAGTAAAGTGAGTGATTCCGTTTTTTCAATGTCAAAATCAGAGTTTCAGCACTCATAAAAATGTTTTAACTGAAGAAACGAAATCATATACGAATAAGAATCAACTTTAAACATCAATGACGAGCCCCTGGGAAAAGAAGATAAAAAGGAAATGTACGTTTAACACAAAGATATTCTTAAATCTTAAGATTTTATTAAGAAAAACAAAACAGATGCTTCCATGATTCTTTAGGTTCATGTCTGATCAGTTAAATATCATTTTTAAGATACTCATTCAGTTTCAGATATAAGATATAATTCAATAAATCAGTTTACAGCAAATGGTTTCGATTCGATCGTTTAACAGCAACGACATCATCGGTTGTTGGACCAGTTTTATAATACACGTTGATTTCATACTTACTGATGTATGTAATGTAAATGTAACCATTCTCTTTTAACCATACAGTTACGATATAAGCATGTACACTAGAAACAGAAATTCGGAGTAGCAAAAAATGTTATGCATTTGGCATTTACTTCGACTAAATATTGATATGTATATTTTTTTCTTTTTAATATTTCAAACGTTATTACTTTTTCTTTTTTAGGCTATGACGTTTGAGTTATAAATATGTGATACACATAATGCATGCAATTCCCCTGGATCTCTATGTGGCAATATAAAACTCTTGCAATTAATTTATCAGTTTGCAAGGTACTATTGAAACTGCAGCACTATTTTCTGGCCCTTGTTCTTAGCAATTAACGACATAATGGATTGGTCACCACAGATTTGAGCTGTTTAGGAACAAAATTTTAGACTGTTTGAAGATTCCTTTTTCAATAAGGCTTGTCATTGTCAATGCTAAATATTTCATAAACTCTTTTCGTTCTATATACATGTATGTTTATAGAAAAACTAGTTAACACAACAATGAACCAACATTCTGCATTGACGGTAATAGCATATTGAAGTACTACTGGTGATTACGAGGATAAAAGAATCTTTCATCGTTCGGATAAGTTATTTACTATTCAGTGTATCAAATACCAAAATTACGAACATAATGCGAATACTAGTTTAAAAGTTTAGCAAATGAATAAGTGTTAATTTGTTAAGGTCATCCTTAGATAACGTAAATGCCTTTCGTTATCATACATGTATTTGTTGGTTATCGTATTACTTTGGTAGGATTTTATTTTGTAAATATAACTGGTGGTGGTAATTTACGTTAGACTGCTATATACCAAAAGGAAAGTAAAATCCAAGGTTTGAAAGATGTGCACTACTGTAAACATCAACGAAGCTCAATTATCCTTCATCATTACGACAATTGCTCAGTTGTCACAATACAATCTTTATACTTGAATTTCTGAATGAATTTTAAAAGGTATACTTGTTCAGTTTAGACTTGAAGACTTCATTATTATGTAAGTACTAACCAACGGCAAAATATGCATAAACCATATTTTAAACACAACAATACGAACAATTTTGTGCATTATTCGTAAGTGCACATTTGTACCTCTCGGTCGGTCGGCTCTTTCACTGAACAACCATCTTTGGAAAAGCTAAAGAGGTTTATTATTTCAAAAGCGATCTTTTATATTCCAAATAAAAAAGTAGTTCAACCATGCATGCAGACAACTTGATTTGTCTCGATCTTGAGAGTTCTTGTGGGCATCATTTAATGTTATTATTATCAACATTTACTTTATTTATTGATTATCTCTTGTTTTGCAGTCACACTCACTTTTCCACTCATAAAAGATTTATACCGCACCGCCTGTGCCACCGTTGTTGAATATCATTAATATTTTGTTTGATATAAAAAGTGAACATCGCACCCACGAATGACATTTTAATAAACTCTTATGTTGTCTCTTTTAGTAATAAGTTTATAAGATAACTTTTATTTTGAATTTGACTTTAAGGGGTAAGGAATAAGGACTCATTTATGCCTTTTTTAATATACTTGACATCACTTTATGTACTGTGGCCAAATATAGGTGGCCAGGACAAGGCAAGAGTTGAAATATAATCTAAAAATATCGGCTAGTTTTTTAATTCTGCAATTATTTTGAAGTAATATCGATTGACAAATATTTAAAGTTGGAAAATCTTGAAGTTTATATCATATCGGCTTTTGGTTTATTCTGTAAGCTGCTTAGTCATATAATTTTGAAACTTTAACGGATCGTGTATTAAATTCAATGTCACATTACAGTTAGTGTCGGTAGTAGTCATTGCATATAAATTTTGGTGTTGGGGACTCTGATGATAAAGTGGCTGCCTTATTTGCAGAATGAATTTATGTACCATTATATTTAGGCGACTTTAGTTCAGCGGCGAAATATATCGCAATTGTCAGAAGCATACGATATTGTTCTTATTGTAGTTTGTATTGGCATTCATATTAAGAACTTCTCGCATACTTAAAAATGCAAAAAATTAACAACTACCGTGTAGAGCAGAAGCTAGTTAAAAGTTGCTTATAATGGTACCGTGAGATACATTAATTCTTAATTATTACGCAAATTGAATAAATATAGTCCATGCAAAATGCAAAAAGGATTATAAAATATATAACTATATTGCTTTTGCACAACCATAAAATTAAATTATGTATGAATCTTTTATTTTACAAACTTCAAATCTTCGGGTGGTAAACCTATAAAATACTATGTACAAACTGGACGTTTTGGTATTGTCCTTAAATCCATCTATATATGTATGTATCTATATCACGTTAACAATTTTGTTGTGTGTTAATAGCCTGTTAACATTGTGTTCTGGTATTTCTTCAGGGATCGATTGCTTTGTAAACATAAAAGTGGTAAGAGCAGCTTTTGATGTGTTTGGTTGCAATAATTTAATTTAGATTGTTTAAAAACAAGACAATTTCATGGTATCACGTGGCGTGGCAAAAGATCGTAAGCAAGCAGTATATATTTATGCTATTGACTAGTCGAAGTCGATTCGTCCGCTTTAATTCTTTTGTCGGCATATCTTTCAGTAAACTTAATTGATTCTAAAATTCAACAATAAATGCTCCTAACAAATGCAATTCTCTTTGTAGTGATCAGTATATCACACAAATCTTCCTGCTCACTTATTTCTATTTATGTGTACGTACTGCGTGGAAATTCAATATTTGCTCTGTTATTATTACTAGACAGAAATGTGGCCATTAAAAATAATATACGCAAGTTGATAAAACTATGAAGACTCGCAGTAATATATTATGTAGGTTACTATAATCGAATTAGTTAGATGTACGCATAATCCGTTAATGTTCACCTGAAATCGAGACACAAAAATTCATTCATCTTAACTTAAATAGAGCCGGAAAGTAACCACTAAATTGACAAAAGTTTCGTAAACGACAAGTTGACCTGAATTAATAATTATGTCCTATGTCACATAAAAAAGAACATGTTCATTGTTATGCACATATTAATCATCATCATTCATTTTTATTTCTCGACATTGCATCCTAAAGTTTTCCATTTAAATTTAAATTAAGATAGTATAGAAGTCATCATTTCTATTGTGATGAATGATTGGACTATTTTACTTAGTTATAATGTAGGTTTTCAATAAGTCGATTATGCATACTTGATTGATCGATTCCAAAATTGATATTTAGAAGTTACAAGGCGTGATAGATTGCTGCTTGAAAACGGAAATTATTCATGTGTTTTGCTCCAGAGTCAAAATCCTTTTATCATTCATAATTATCAAAATCAAAACTATTTCTTTTTACCTATAAATCCTGTGGTAAAATATGTCCGGGTGTTCATACAAAATACAACTATCATTGACTGAACACCATCCAGTAACCTTCGAACATTATGTAGATAAATTCAATATCATTTTTTATAAGTTTAATGCGAAATAGTTGTCGTTGTCATCAACTGTCAATGAAATACCTTGCCATAAAGAACCCCGTGCTCACGTCACTCTATTGAATCCATATTGATAAAATTAAGCTCATTGTTAAGATGCATAAAAGATTATTCCGCAATTTAAAAAAATCTAATTGATAGATTTTATATTGAATTTATTATAGCTTAATTAATGATAGAGGATAGTTTCCAATGTGGTTTAATGATCAAATCAATACAATTTAGCATGCTACATCGACAAATTGACAAACTTTGATTATTGTTGTACAACAATTTTATGTAGGTGATTTTAAAAAATGCAATGAAATTTATCGACGTTGATATTGCGTTAAAAAATACATTTAGAATAAATTGCGGGAGAGAATCGAGAAAGGATCTAAGTAAAAAAATATTACGCTAGTTCATCTGCAAATTTATAGCCATATATTGCCCTGTAGCTTGCAACAGAGGACATAATCTTCTTCTAAAGAAATACTGATGATGCAGGGCGTGGTTCCTTTAAATGCAACGATGAATTATAACGTTAAAGTTTTATAAAAAAATGTATCGAATGCAAATAATTAAACAATTATGCTTGAAGTTCAAGGATGTCATATAATACAAGGTGGTGATAAATATTATCTCAAACGATATTGATTGGACTAAAGATATTATGATAGAGTGATTGTGTTAGTATAAAAACTCAATAACTCTCATGTAATAAAAGGTTCATTGTCAATCGATATGACTGCTTGAAATTGTTACTGTTACTTCTTGTTACATGTTACCGAAATCGAATGAAACAAAAAATCAAAGACGATTTTGGTCGAGTTACAGATTATTAAAACCAGAAGCAATACATTGACTCATTACATTTACACCTTCAACGTTTTGTAAAAAGTGCACAAATTTAAGTATGTGCTCATTTGATTTGCAATACTACATAAAACGGTGAAAAAACTTTGAACGTGTACTTACTTTCAGCTCCAACGTTTTTTATATCAGTCAAATAATTGAGGTGGAGTGGAGAGAGTTTTTGTCATGAAACCATTTTCTACTTTTTATTACCTTCATCAAATTTTTTAAGGGTGATGCTTATTGTGATAAATGACGAATTCTGAGCTGCAAGGTATCTCTGATGTACGTAAACTGTGTAGTATATTAAGAGCTTGTTTCAGATTTTGAAATAATCAGCTTAAATTTTTTAGCATGCATAATACATACCTACATGGCCATAAGTTGCATTAAATGTGTGTGACACTATTTACTTTTCTGCTTTTACAGCATTTAAAACTATTTGGATATTTAGAACTAGATCACATTTTTATGCACTCTCTTGCGAGTAGGAGACAAGCTAAGAATGAGTGTCACTATTACATCTTACATCATACACTGTGATATGTGTCTCAATTTAATATCACGTAGCCCACTTTTGTATGTAGTGCATTTTTTGTATTGTTATGTAGCTCCTAATAGTTAGCGAGAGTAATAGTTGTCATTTTTAACGCCCGTAAACGCTACATATTGCACCATATAGTCAGTCATATCCCATAGACAAGAATGGAAATAACAATTATGGAAAATGGTATTGTACACGACGAACGGAGTGTCTTTCTTAATTGTACAATCAAAATGTTCTTACTTCGTATGTGATATCCGCATTTAAGTATATGTATCTCAGTTGTCTTTTTGCAAGCGTTTTACTTCATTAAACAAATTGAGTTGGTTTTCCATCAGCGACCATCGAGTAGTTTAATTGTCCATTTGCTAAACGAGAAGTGACGATAGGGTTCAACAATGATTTACTGCAACTGTGCTGTTATTTTTTATGATGTTAAGCGAAAATGATTTTAATTACAGCACAGGGCAACATTTTATAGTGTCGTACTCACACCTTATAATGACCAGCCCATACGTAAAAACAACGTTATCAGAAAGGTGCATTTTCATTAAATCGAATTTGGAATCATTATACATGCTCATTTTCATGAATTTATTTTTCCATCTTGTCAGCAAAGTCAAGTTTTTGTGAATAACATATAAATATAATGCACTTTAAGAATCTTCAGATATGTCTAGTCTGAATATACTTCATTAAAAAAAAATTATTTCACTTCTTTCTATGTCTATGAGTACTGAGTTGAGTACCATGAAAATAGTTTAAACGCTTCGCTGGACATCATGATAAACATTATAAAGATAGAAAGAAGCCGAAAGCCATGTAAAAATGCACTTCAATTAATGATTTAGAGTGACCAAATAACGCATCTGGCAAATTTGTGAGACTACGAACAAAATTGAATTTAAGAAATTCCTCCAGCTCAGTCACGCTACGCAAAATTGTGTGGTGGTCATTCAAAATTTCGTTTTTTCTAGGCCAATATGTGAAGTGTGATACAGCACAAACGTTATATGACTGTACAACATTTTTTGTTTTTTCTACAAGTCATGTTGCTGAAAAACAACTTTTTTGAAGAAAAATATTCCATCGCTCACGATTGTTGAGAAACCGCAACAAAATGGTAAAACTTAATCAGGAGAAGAAGCCAGACGGCGATTCCACAAAAAGATATTGTCTAAAAAGAGTAAATCTTTTATCTCGACTTTTCTTGGAAGGAAGGAGTTGCAGTATTTATAAATAAATCGCAATAAAGGGAAACCTTAAATCCAGGACTTTTTCAGTCTCATGCGTGAAACGTATTGGAAGTGTACAGCCCTTAAATATGTTTTTTTCTGTCTGCCTATTTTGTATTTTGTTTCATTATTGTAGGCGGATCAAACTTTGATCGAACTGTCAAAGCATTCGGAAACAAATGAAAATGAATGACCAAAACCAACTACCACAAACTAGCATGCGATTCAAAGTTCGATATTTCTGTCGACTATCCTTCTACATACATTATTACACTACGACCGAAATAGTATTTTTAATGCTCAAGCACGAAACATTTTTCACGAAAGAGAAAAATGTTACCGTCAGAAGACTCAAGACAGGGAAACACCTACTCTTCAATGTGATGCATGGGTTACAAAACGGATGATGCAAGATTGAACTGAAACAGAAGTAATCAGCATAAACCAGTTTTTTTCGAAGACATGCAATGTATATACCACTAAACCCCAACAATGGAACTAGCAAACCGGAGGAGAAGGTGAAGGACGAAGGAAAACTTGCACGAAGAACAATAATAGATAAGAATTGTTAAGAAAGGTAGTTTGGACCGCTGGACTAGGATGGGAGCGCTGGTAATAAAGTTGGGGCCACAAAGGGCAAATGCTATTTTCGGTTTTTCAAGATCATTACAAAACTCATATATGCCAGCTTTTCTTCTACATCAGTTCCAATTTTCAATCGTGTATACAATTTTGGGTATTGCTTCCTTTTTACTCGCACGACGCACTCGTACAAAAACGTAAAAAAAAGCTCATACTCATCAGCTCAGACTTGTAGTGAATGAAGGCAAATGTAATCATCGCATCGTCATCTCATCATGACTGGGAAATAGATAGCTGGCCAGGCCTACCCAATATCTAGAACTCAGTACACAATGTACAAACAACAACTGACAGTGTGAAGCATTTTTAGCCCTTTAGCGGTCCATTTTATGTAATGCATGAATTCGGTTTTGGGAGAAATGGAAAGGGAAAGAGGCAAGGGTAGGTCTCACGTACCCTTTTCCTTTAATTTTCATTTTGTGATCATGATGCAGTGGCGGAACTGTGGGGGCGTGTTCCAGCAATTTATTTTATATTCCACAAAATAGAAAATGCTCATATGTACTCTGAGTTGAAACAAAGACAAAATTAAAAAATGCAAGATGATTCGAGTGAAGATTGTGGAAGACCTATCTTAAGCTTGTTTTATTTATTCGTGAGATTACACCCACAAACTCATTTCATTTGGTTACACGAGGAGGCGGGTACTTGCCGTGCCTCTTTGTAAACTAACCTAGTTTTATTTATGTGATCATAATAACATAACAGCATCTCACGGGTATTACACAATAACACAGTACAAGTTTAATGTGCATATGACGTTATCCAGTATACGAAATGAAAAACATGGTGAGATAGAACTATTACAACTTTGTTCAATTATGATGCTTAAGACAAAGGAAATCAAGTTAGCAGCACAGAAACAAAACGGGATGGCATAAGTCAACGGTGAGCGGGGGTATGGAAATAGTTGGACTTATGACTATGACTTATGTTTTTAATGAGCCCACAGTTCACCCACATTCACAATATGACTGATCATGTTTTTGTACTCGGTTGATTCAGGAAACAGATATCAGATAAATTTGGGGTTCATTACTCATAATCAGGAGGACATTTTGGGAGGATCATCGGTAATTCTGTTCATTTACCCCAGCCGTTTTGTTAGTATGAGCATTATAAACCAACTAACAAAATGTGATACGGAATTTCGTATTTTTGAACTTTGACGGAATTCATATTGAATGTACTAAAACAATACACACCAAAAAGTAGTATCAGTTATGATAAACTATGAAAACTACATTTAATTCTGTTTTTAAAAATCTTGAGAGCGATTCAGTTTTATTTATACATAAGCAAGGTGAATGGCAGATGACAGACAATTTCAAAGAATATCATATTTATAATTAACTAATATAGTACATATTATGATGTTAGAATAAGTGGAAAAACCGAAAGTCAAGTTTTTTCCTTTTT
This sequence comes from Entomobrya multifasciata, assembly GCA_034693345.1. Classification (NCBI taxonomy): domain Eukaryota; kingdom Metazoa; phylum Arthropoda; class Collembola; order Entomobryomorpha; family Entomobryidae; genus Entomobrya; species Entomobrya multifasciata. The sequence continues at coordinate 23,090 of JAQFXM010002243.1, forward strand.
TGTAGTAAAGCAGTCAGTATTTTGTGTAAACTTTGTTTAGAAATCCTGGATACGGATTGTTTTTCGCAGTGGTATTACTTGAGTCTCGTCAATGGATATAGTGATCATTTTGACATTGATAGCATCCTCCAGCTCCAGTTGGTTTCTCTGAAGACTTCGCAACACAAGATTTGCATCAATGAGACTTCTATTGATTTTGGTCATCTGCTCAGTATTATCTTCAATCTCTCGAATAAGTCGTAGTTGAACAGGATCTCTGTAAAAGAGAACAAAAATGTACAAACCAAGTTAAGTTACTTCTTTTTGGCTACACTCGTTTGTCTGATATGGATTTGGGCAAGTTTCACTTAAAAGTCAAAATGGTTAGAAAATCAATTCAAATCTAATCAAATTCACATTTTTGCCCGTTATCCTACATCCAAAGTATATTTGGAAGAAAATATTGAAACAAGTAAAGATCAGAAATAAGCATTGCCAATGTTCATTCAATCGAAAACGAGAATAGGTACATACGTTCACGTAAAAGAAAAAACTTCTTGAATTTGCTAGTTGTTTAGAAAACATGAAACATATCTTATGGTATCTAGTTTATATAGTATAGCATAGCATTTTTAGTATGCACAAAAAGACAAAATGGATATTACTGGAAAAACGTTTGTAGTTTCAACAGTTTCAAGACAACTTGAGAATTTTACTTTAGAACAGTAATGTGGAATTTTCTTAATATAATTCTAATGTACTGAAATGAGCACTTTAAAAAAATCAAGCGAATACTTTCTTGATACTGAGACTGACGTCATGAGATCTTCAAGTAAAGTGCTCAATCTATGAATTATTTTATCTTGGAAATGGTACTGGAAATGGACGTCACATTAAATTGTTTAGAACACATATGTATCCAAATTCTCTTATATGAAATGAATAAACATTAGGCAAATGACAATTTCTTATCGTTAGTTTGTATCATTGCATTGTTTCCGGTAAATATACCTGACAAGCTCTTGACTTGGCCTTGTGTTACGCAAAGACAGTCGAGTTTCCGCCAGTGCCACAGCTCCTTGTTTTTCTGCCATGGCCTTAGTAAGCTTGCAAATGGTACTGTGCATCTCACGAACTTTGTTGGTTTGCTATAAGATATGTAAAAAGTAGTGCATATATTTCAATTTCCAATTACTTATGAATTTGTTATATTTGTTTTAAAGGAAAAGTTTACTAACAATAGAATGCTCATCCTGGAGTTTAGCCTTGGCTTCAATCGTAGCTCTTAGCTGCTTCTCGAAAAGATAATTTGTTTCGCAAATAAGAGTACGCAAGTCTTCTGAGATTTGCCGAAGAATGCTGTCAACTTGCATTCGCATTTGACGAGACGCGTTGATCACCTTTTCCGAGTCAAACTTGGCCTTTTCTGTGATGCTGGACCACTCGTCTTCCGAAATGTTACTAGTTTAATTTGGAAAATAAGAGATTATTTGACACATTGTCATATATTATGTATAAAACGTTATCAACAACTCGACACGAGAATGATAAATCATATAATATTCAATTATTTTTCGATTTAAATGAAATTCTATCTAAATCAGAGTCAATCAAATCAATTCCGTTTCACACTAATGTAGATTTCCATCAAGATAATAAAAAATTGATATTGAGGACAAAAATAAACGCAAATTGGTATTCCTTTACTTATTTTGTTTCTCGAGAAAATTCCAATTTTTTTGCATGGCTTTGTACAAAATATTTTTTGTTACCTGTATTCCACATGACAAGCTCCACATTGACGTTGAACAATGGATCGATGTTCATTCAATTCGTGAGCCATTTTATCAATATCCAAAGCTTCATCTTTCTCCTTGAGCTGTCCTCCAAGTGAAAAACGCGTTTTGCGTAGTTGTCTGAGCTGCTCAGTGCAGTATTCTATGTTTCGCTTGAGATTGCTCTGAATCCCTTCAACTGCCTTCATTTCATGCAAAATCTGTTTTTGAGCCTCGTCATGGACCATATCAATTCCTTTGCGACAATCCCTATAATGGATTTAATTTGATTGAAAATCCTATGCATCTCATTGTATTGCCAATTTCTTGAAGGCTTTTAAAAAATAATCTTACCTCAATGTGAGAATCTGCGAGTTAACTGACAAGATGTTGCATAATCCAGTATTTAGTGCTGTTTCCAGACGCTGGCGATAAATCATCATGGCGTCAATTTCGCTGTTGATGTTTCCGAAATTTGTGGCAAGCTCATCTCTCCAGTGTGACATGTCACGAAGTCTTTGTTTGAACTCCCAGTCCACATCTTCCTGGCCTTGTTGAGTAATCTCTTCTGCTTCTTCAATTACTCGAGCAGCCTCTGCCTGAAGCTGTTCGCTGGCCATTTGATCTGCTTGCGCAGCATTTCTGGTTAGAACAGTTGCGAGGGCCCATTCCTCATGGGTGAATCGTGGTGGTGGTCGGATAACATTTGGAGCACTTTTTAATAAGAGCCAAGAAAATTAAAATTTCCTAATAAGATTTTTTAAACATGTTCAAAAATATGGAATTATATGTACCGTGAAATCCATCCTTGAGAGTTAGCACAGTCATCAATGCCGAAACGTGTTGGTGGACATCTTGGTGGAAGTTGATCAGTTGATGAATATGGGACATATTCCGGGGGAAGAGGGGGTGTTGGTTGGGGGCAAGAAGCTGCACACGGGACACATCCGCCACAACTCATTTTTTCACTTGTGGATATTTCGATATCGTAGTTCTATTAAGTTATCAGTAAACCTTGGCGTGTTAAAAATTGCTG
>JAQFXM010002244.1:0-25872 GCA_034693345.1 Entomobrya multifasciata
AATCATACGTTTTATTTCAAATGATTAAAATGGGAATGGGTTTCCAAGATGTGATGTTTCTACTGCTGGATATTTTTTTTGACTTTAACTCGAATTGGGCATGCATTGTATGCCTTGTCAAGTGTGGATTTGGCTAATGAAAGATTTTGGAGAGCAATTAAAAGAAATTTAATGATATCAAATGGAAAAATTCTTTCAGCGTTGAAAAGAAATGAACGTGCAAAGCTTTTTCGAACAATGAGACCAATTGCAATGAGACTTGGGCCGTTAAAATGTTCGAAAAACTTTGTGCTAACGGGAATGATGGAATACGCTAATTATTATGTGGCGGCAGCATTATGGCCATAATTCAAAATAAATTAAATTACATACTTCATTGGTCGAAAAATTATAAAAGTTTTTGTGTTATTGACTTTGTAAAATACACAATTATACAAAGTTGATTGAAATAATTTTAAATAAAGCCAGCTTTTTGACAAAAAATTCATTCCTATTAGATATTCATTTCTTCGACAGCATACGACGTAAAAGGGAAAAAGGACTTTTCGAAAGGGCAATTCGACAACATATTTAATAGAAATCCAATATTGGTATATATTTTTTGTTAAAATAAGTCATGTTTTAGCGTATAAAATTTACACAACACGCAATATCCTATGGCAGTAAAAAGTTGTTAATTGACAGCACAAGTTATCATTAGCTAATGTAACTTTTGGAATGATTTAAGAAATTGTGATTTTTCTATCTGAAATGACATGATATATACAGTCCTATTGTAGTTTTATCATTTCACAGTATCAGTACAATCGTTTATTGGGAATTATTAAAAATCTAATTAAAAAAATAATTACTGTGAAAGATTCTTTCAGTTTATAATGCTTGCCTTTAGGAAACAAAACTTGTTAATGGGATGCATTTACTTGACTGCTTTGATAAATTATACATTACGAAAAAAAGAGAAAAGGAAAAATCGTGTCGCAAGGAAAACGAAAACCTTAATTTACAGGAAAACAAATAATATGAATCCATCATATCAATCGTATTTTCAATCGAACTGATAAACTGACCTTGTCTGCATTTCATGCGGTGCCCCTATCTGTGTTTATGCCGGAAATTATTTAACTTTAACTCAAGAGAACAATGAGAATTTAACTCAATAAATTAATTATTTTGTACAACGAGATTTTCATATTGTCTACACATTTATTTTCAGCTTTTTCCTTAAACCGATGGACTATATAAAAACACTTTCCACTTTAAAAATATTATTATTATATATCAGTAACGAATTTAATTTACAAAACTAATACAAAATTGGTTTTTATAAGCAAAAATTTCAGTCGTGTACATAAAACTGTTCAAAATGAAAAGAAGCCTAGCTTGTACCGTTTTCTTGTATTTCTTCTGCTGGTTGGAAATTCGAGAAACTCATGCTGTCGGTACGAATTTTTTATGCTATCATTTTATACTCATTAAAAGAACAAGTTAATTAAATTAAATTCTAATCATTTTCAATTCTTTTTGCAGAGTTCGGATCAATAGTTCCGTTGTACATTTATCCTGTTGATGGTACTGGACTAACAACATGGCGAAAGCTGTACCAAGCCAATAAAGAACAGCCTATTAACACCTAGGCAATAGTTAATGTCGACAGTGACCCAGGATATAGCCTAGATCCTAATTACGTAACTGCCATAAATAACCTTCATTCCGCTGGAATTCACACGCTTGGTCATGTTAGCACCGATTACACATGGCGAAGTAAGAGCGAAGTTGAATCAGATATAGATCGCTGGAGGCAATTTTATGGAACGCATGGAATATTTTTTGATGAAATGTCTTCTCAAGATGAAACCCCTAAAATCCAATATTATCAGGATGTTCACAATCATGCTAGATCGAAAGACTTTACATTTACTGTAGGAAATGCAGGAACTGTAGTAAGTCCACGATATTTCAACACTGTTGATAATATTGTTATTTTTTGAGAAAAGTACGGGTTTTCCAACAAGTGAGGAAATGTGCTCTCAGGAAACTAATGGTAAAGGTAGAGATGCGGTAACTATATTGGCTTATAATATTCAAAATCCTGATTATAATGTGGTGGCTAGTGTAAAAAATTGTGCGGGGTATGTTTATGTTACATTATGATAGTGGCGCAAATCCTTGGGATACAATGCCAGATTATTTGACACAATTATTTTTGGTACTCAAATGGTGGACATAAGAGATTTAAATTACTAATCAGCTATAACTTTGGTGTTTGTTAGATTTATATTATACTAATATACCAATATCAAACTGTCAGGCATCGGTCAAAATACTAATATATTCCAGGGCATCGAATAAATAAACATAGCGTGACTGCCAACCAAACTTACTAAAACATTTTGATGAATTTTAAAGCTTTACGACAAACATCTAAGTTATTAATTTAAAAAAGTTCTAAATATTTTGTATAAAATAAGGTGGTTATCCAAATAATTAATTCAAATATTGGATTCTGACCGGTTGTTTAGCTAAAATAAACTAATGTAGAGTGGCGCCTTTTAATCATTTTTAATATAATTTTTTAATCGTTATATAAACCTAATTAGTTAAAAACGCTATCATAAAAATACAAGCATAATATTTACTATGGAAATCTCATATGAGGCAATGTGTAAAGTTTAACATCTTAACTCAATATAGTATACGATATACCTAATTATTTTAAAGGCTTTTTAGGAAAACTACTCCATTAATTATTAAAATTTCATTAAAATTCGTATTTCAAGTTTCAAAGTGAAAAGTTCAAATTATTCTAGTACATGACTTCATTCTTATCGCTCTTTCTTAAAATAATTTGCACATAACTGGAAATTGTTCCTAACCAAAAACAATAATAAACATGCTCAAATTTATTTTCATAGCCCTGGCAATTAATCAGACTCTAGCCTTCGACTATGAATACTACGACACAAAAAACTCTAAATTTATTGAATTCTCCCGGTTTTATTCCCCCTACTCCCCCCATTCCCCAAAATACTTATCCTCATCAAACAACAAGCTAATAGACAACTTACCTAAACACCTAGAACTTTTCCCAAATTGCTTAATCCACCTTATAAACTACGATGGAATTGATCTCCACCCAATGACCACGCCCATTGTACTTTCTCGCTACGACATTGTGTGGATAAAGTACAAAGTCCTTAGCCCAATTTTTAACAAAGCTAAACGACAACTGTACAGCATACGACCCCGATTTTATCCTATTGAAAAGGTACCTCATCCCAACACCTCAATTCCCTGGTGTCTCCGAAATGTACTTGATTCAAGTTGCGTAGACATACCATACTTGGATCTATCCACCTCAACTAAATCCTGGTCATGTGACACAACCCTCTACATATTTCCACCCACTTATTCCCAATTCTATAAAACCGAAAAGATTTCCGAAGACATCACTCTCACTAAATTCCTTATACCAAGCACTTTTCAAAGACTTTTTTGGAATTTAAAAGTAAAGTCAAATGAATCCGAAAAGGGGGCTGGCATCTATCTCAAAAATCAGATTCAGGGAAATCCCGTTTTAAATACGAGGCCCACATTTTCCATAATTTTAACTGCTTCTCAGCCCACCTACATTACACATTGGTCATCCACCCTCGCAAGTTTCTTGGACAAATGGTTAGACGTTACAACCACATCAAAAAGTGAACTTTTGGTTCTAAATTTTCACGTTACCCCAAACTTTACTCTTCTTAAACATATTCACATTAAAATCAAAGGAATATTTCTACTATGTAGACATTGTGGTTCAATACCATTGCAACCAACATATATTGGCCAGCCATTAACTAATTACGAATTACTGTTAAATATACAAATTCACAATGCCAACATTGATAAAATTGTCTACAAACTTTGGCCATTTGTAGCCAATCAACTAGACGAATTCACAAAAATTGGTAGTCCTCTAGACACAACCAAAAATAGAGCAGAGCTTCACTCAATCCTAAAATCAGACAAAAACTGGCTCTTAGACGAAACCCGCTTCAGAATTGATGCCCGTTTATTAGGTGATGTTTTCGGGAACACGACAATCTTCACATTTCCATTTGGTTGTAAAGCCAAATTCATGCCATCTTGTGATGACTCATTTGCCCCCCTAATATTTTTCATTCCGATGGGCGCAGCAGAACTAAGCCACTTTCAGTTTCACCAGCGACAGTTAAAGTTTGTTAGTTGTGGTGATCCAATTTACAATACTATAGAGTTTGTCCATTTAATCGAAATATTTGACATCTCGGTTTGGACATGGATCATCTTTTCAACTTTAACAGCAGCTATGTTATCAAGCATTGTTCTGGCCAGCCATAAAATGAAAACACGACCAACGTTTCGGCAATTCATAGACAATTATACCATACCAAGCATACTATCATATGTAAAAGCTTTACTGGAGCAAGGTGACCCCATCGTGGCCCCACTCTGGAAAACGCCCCTTCTTCGTTGGAATTTTGGCTGTTACCTTTTTGCAGTACTTGTACTATCGAACGCTTACAAAAATGAGAACATTACCCAGTTAACTTTGCCCTTAACTCCTTTGCCATACGATACATTTGATACTTTGGTAAAACATAACTTCACAATATACACTAGAAACACTGTAATTGGTGGTGCAACAAAATATATGCTACGTGATGCTCCCATCTTGATATCCCAACTATTCGAACAAATTTCCAAGCAAATTTATTTTGCCAAAGATATTGAAACAACTCACTATCATGGTGGTTTAAGAAGTGAGTTATTCAACTATGCTGTTTCGGAACGTGAATTTAGGGATTTCTTTGCCGATTTTGATGACGTTTCAAATAAATCACGCTACATGCTCCAGCATTCACGACTTATGCCGGAATGGGAAAAGTTATTGTATGACGGAACCGGTGAATGTAACATCTTTGATTTGAATAACACCTGCAATCCTATTCGCTTTTGTAATCGAACGGCTTTCATTATCCCGGAAACTGAGGCAAGGGCAAAATACTTTAGAATGAGAAGCGATGGCATAGAAAATGTATACCTGAGCCAAGAAAATTTGCTAAAAAATGAATTTGGCGTTTTGATTGGAAGATGGATAAGTCCCAAAATATTATTACGAATGGATGGTTTATTTTCTTCGGGGATTACAAATTGGTGGAGTGATTTTATGACGCAAACATTACCAAAAATTAGAAATAAGTTTTCAGATAGCCACAAAACACATCCTAGTGACATGCATGGGAACATTGCTGTTATTTTTGCAATTCTTGGGGGTGGTTTAGCTCTGACCATACTCATTCAAGTGGTGGAAATCATTCATGAATTTTTAAAAAGGAAAAAGGAAAATGTTACGCATAAAAACTCATGTTTATATTTTAGGAGTTTGTTTAGTAAACCCCATTACAAATCGATAACGAGTTTATTTTCATGCAAGTTTAGACCTTATTTCGGAAACTGAATAATTAATTACGTTAGAATGTACTACCTATAATCGACTACAATGGTTGGACAATTTACTAAAATGCAACTAGTAAAACTAATTAATAATTTAATACCTTACAATTCTTCGTGCGTCATGTAAACTGTACACACAAGTCGAGGTACGACAAAACATTCAAGTGTCGTCAAGTAATTCATAAATGTCTCCTCGTTAGGTGATTAAAGATCTCAACATTCGAATTTAAAAAAAACGGTTATCAAATTTATTTGTTATTTACAATCAATACTTGCTATCAAATTAAAAACTGGCATGATTTTCAATGTGTGCATATCGTTGGGTAAATTGTCTCTCGAGCAAATTGACAGGCTATCATTAATTATCACATCACAAAAACTCAAACATAGGTAAGTATATATGTGTATATGTATATGTGAAATAAATATTTATGAATATAAAACTGCGGGTTTTAGTGAAAGACGTTTATGTTTTTAAATGTTAAGCTCCACAATCCATACAAATAAGTATTTTAGATAGTTTTGGAGATTATCGTGAATGTAGACGTGACCAAAAACTCAATCCAGATAAGAAACATGGAGCTTGTCACTTAAACGAAAGGTTACGTCCTTTAACACTACAGGAATACCATTTAGACAATAAGAGTAAAAACCTACATCTAAAAGATTAACGATACAAATAGAAAGGTGGTTTGAAGGTGTATATGTGTGCTGAAAAATAGTGTATAATATTGAAAGGTTAACCTGCACGTGCATATATTCTGACCAGAAAAGATGCATAAATACATACATGTATGTAACTTAACTAAGGTACCTAGCCAAATTAAATGTATACAGTCTTTTATATTTCTGGCAGCTAAATTTTTATTTCATAATGTAGATTTCTTTAGACAGTTTTTATTACTTATCTTCCTTTCTAGTAGTTCAGCAGCTGAAATGTGATAAACTAAGAACCTGACTGGAAATTGTGTGCAACTAAACTACTTATGACACCTTGTCTTGTTGATTGAAGCTACTAGATGCATTGTTTTGTGTCTTGACCATTTGTTTAGAAGTGTGACTGCCTTAAATCTGAATCTATTACTTACGTTCTAAAGTAATAGTTTAGCAGCTTTTGTGTAATAACGTGAAAATCCCCAAGTGGCATTAAATTTCACAAAACCCACAATAAATACAACAGTGAACGATTCCACTTAACCCTGATTTGTATTCCAAACTTTTATTATTGTTGAAAACGTGACGCCTTTTTTATTCACAAAATGAGCCTCTTACCCAAAACCCCAGAAAGAGTGGTGAAAATTAATGAAATTCTACAGGACAAGTTTAAAATGAGATTGTAAGTGCGAATTAACAACCTTAAAATATCAATATAATTTTCATGCTTGTGCAACATGCTTGCTATCTATTGTTTAAAAAATTGTTTGTCTTATAGTGGCGATTACATAAATGTGCGTGTCATTTGTGGAAGAACCGATGTTACAACAAAAGTAAAAGATATCGCAAGGTTCATTTTTGCAGACGAGGACAATCACATGTCGGCAGTTCTATATAAAATCAAGTCATGTCCAGACTCCAAGAAACTACACGAAGATCTAATGAAGGTAACTTATTTTCATGCATTATGGATCAATTTATTCAAAGTAATTTAACATAATAATACCCGCTTAAATGCTGATACATTCGTCAATACAGATGGAAAACAAAATTGTAAGGCTGCACAATTTCAAAATCGAGAACGGAGTTCCTGTAACCTGGCGTCTATTAAGGGATCAAAGCAAACGCTTAATTTTAAGTAGCAAATGCTTACAAGATGGGCAGCGTATCAAAGAAGACGAGACAACGGCCAAAATTCTGAAAAACTTTCCACTTGACTTTACTCCTATTGCAAACATCGATAACTCCGAAACGGGGAGAATTATTGGTATGACAATCATTAAAATATCAAAACTGGTTTGCATTAACATTTGAGCAAATAAAATTATCTAAACGTTTTTCATAGATTTAATTGGACTTTGTGTATCACATGATGTTGATATTAGCCCGAAACATGATCATAAGAAGACTGTTCTGTTCAAAAACACTCGCCGCAAAATTTACAACGGGGAACCCCCCATCTGCAATATTGGAATTTTTGGAAAACTTAAAACGGAAATTACCAGAAAGAATGAAGTTTACGCTTTGATGAATTTGGAAAAGACGAAGTATAATGGTAAAACTGTTATTCGAACAACAGACAACACGTTTATTTTCAGGGTACGTTCGTAACTTAGTTGTATATTTAATTGTTTTAAGTGTGATTTTTGAAAACTAATTGTAGAATAATTTGTTTGTCTTATCAGGTTACCGATGATAATCGGGCGAAATTGCCTCATGACTATGAAAGCAAAACGTTTATCATGAATTTGCTTGCAAATCGAAGAACCCTAGGTTTAAGCAAGAAGCCGGTCACAAAAAAATCAAAGAAATGGCACAACGACGAAGAAAACAATTTTTTAATGGAAGTTAGTGAAATGATTGAAAGTCCCAAAGTGTATATTGCCCACTATAAATCCTCCGAATTTGATGAATCAGTCCAATCGAAAAAGCCACTGAAACGTCGTCTTTTAAACTGTTGTACTACCAAAATCAATAAAAAGCTTTGCTTGGGATCAAAGAGCCAAGAGAATTGAAAGATGATAAGGAACATGGACATTCGATGGAAGATGTGAAAGAAACTTTAAAGGATTGCTAGTAAAAATGACTTTGTTTAATATATAAGTGAAAAATGTACGAGGATTTGCGCCATTTAATTATTCTTTGCAAGTAATATTGTAGATATTTGTTTCAGCAAAGATGTAGTATGTCATAAATTTACTTAATTAGTTCTATTAAAATTCTAACTACTTTCATACTATTTAAATACTTCTATGTTATTATATTTGTCAAAATGTTTGGGAGCGATGCTATGATTTTGCCTTTAAAACGTATTACTTTTTTAAATTTTACGGAGGAATCTTATAAACAATTAACTGATTATTATACCAATTTCTTCTTGTAGAAGCAGTTTAGCAAATTTAAGTCTATGGGAACATTGTTTGTCGATGGGTTGTATAACTAGAACTATACCATTCAATAAAACTGTATATAAGAGTGAATATATGTACCTTAATAAGTCCTCAAGAGAATTGCTTGTTAATGAAGTATTCAAAAAATCTGTGTTCCTTCCTTATCAATATAAATGTACTTTCTTTGATTTTAAAGCATTTGCATATTACAACTTAACTTATATAACTTAAACCAAATCATTCAGAATAAATAAAATTTGAATTATGACCCCACAATTTTAACATGGAAAATAAAGGGCTCAGAATCAGCTCAGCTAACCAGACGTCCTTCAAAAAATTGTCCAGTACATTTAACATAGACATGTATTGCAAATACGTTTTCAAAACGTTGAGCTTGCAATACATGTCTATGTTAAATGTACTGGACAATTTTTGAAGGACGTCTGGTTAGCTGAGCTGCTCAGAATATTTGTTTGAAATATTTCTTCAACGCTCAAGAGGCAAACACATTATTTACTCTGATACAAAGGTTTTACACAATTTGATTAATTCAAGAAAAACCTGTGCATTAATTCTTACTGAACCATATCAAATATTATACGGTGGAAACAACATCCCAGTGGAAAGACGAATTAGATGTCACCCGACTCTGGGAACATTGGATAAGCTATCAAACATCAACTGGACCAATATCCTTGTCATTGGATGATATTCCTTGTGTTGCAATTACAGGTTACTTGCCTCAGAAATTCGGAACGTTTCACCATATAATTTTCAGAGTTTACAATAAACTTTGTGTATTGTAATACTTCTGACAGTCGAATCAATTAATTTTACAGTTTTGTTAGGCACCCATATCATATAATTTCTATTTACGTCAGTATAAAAAGAATAATTTCCAGAAAAGTGATCAAAGATTAATTGTTACCACACTTTTGCAATAACAATACTTTAATTAAAACCGTTTTACAAAACTGATTTAAGAAAGCCTTTGGAAGTAGTACTTAATCTATGCTTGAATAAAAAGTACTGGTTAAGTTACGTCTTTTCGCTTTATACGTCTACGACATAGACTTAACATCGCTTTAAGCTTTTTCGAAAACAGGATACGCTCAACGAAAACAGGATATACATTACACAAACAAAATACGCGTTATGAAAACAGGATATTTTCGATTCGACCACATATTAGTTTTAGTTTGTAATTGGACAGTTCGCGAGTAGCTCTGGCAGTTAATACTACACGCTTAAGTTTATGTTAAGTAAAACTTGTCAACAACAGAATGTCATTTAAGTATGGAACAAAAAATTGTAAGAAATTTTTTGTAAATGTTCTATGTAAATTGCAGTAATGCCAACAAGCTTACTTTTACATAAGTAAATATTTTCTTTAAATGCATTAACATTGTTCAAAATAATTTTTAAAGTTCTGAAAAGTTTTAGTTATTGAACTAAATAATCTCCAGCCTCGTTCGAACCATATTTGTTACCTAAAATAATCATAAATTAATACTTTTATGTAACTATTTAAATGACAATGAACTTGGTTTTGACAACCATTTCAAATGTTTCATTTCTTTTAATTTTGTTAAGCATTTTTTCTGTGAAAAATCATGTGCATACAATAAGCATTCAACCTATTGAACAATTACAAGTTAAGTTCGCTTACAAACTACACAATGTGGACCTTTTTCCAGGATGTTTTGTAAATTTGATAAACTTTTATGGCCTTAATTTGTACTTTTCATCAAAAGATTCACCTGCCGTTTTATGGCGTTATTTAGTGAGTAAAATGGATATACGCTTGTCGCCGTTCGAAGATAGTCTGGCTAAGAAAGATATATTTAGCTATAACTCATCAGGTTGGTATTACAACAATCTATTTAAGCCAGAGCTTCGATTTGCTGCAAAAAATTCAAATTGTGATTTAAATGTATACTTGGACACATCAAATGAGCAGTTTTACGCTGAATTTTACAAAAAACATCCTCGTGGTGGAACTATAATTAAAGACCCATTTTGGGTTAACTATGAATTTAATTGGAAAACAGAGAACTGGAAAACAAGTTTTTTGAATTCAGTGCCAAAGTTTTCGGTATTGTTATGCACGACGTGGTTTGAATCAGCTTGTCAAGACAAGGAAGAAAAGGCCAAATGGATTTCAACTATATTTTCAATTCCCTCCAGACTAGGGCTCTATGAATATGCCTTTATCATGGAAGTGTATGGAGATGAAAATCTTCTGCAAGTATTTGTCCTTATTGTAATCCTTGTGAACCTATTGAATTGGTGACTATAAATACAATCTCCGAAATTAATAAATTCTTAGTTGAGTATAATAAACTTGTTCCATATTCTATACAGATAGTATTATACTATGGATTTGACTACTATTTGAAGCTATGGAAAAAAGAAGACAGAACAAGGAAAAAATTGCTAAATTTCTTTAAACAAACAGACAGCAGTGAACTTCACTTTTTACCCCATTTGGTTGACATTCATCTCAATTCCCTTTTCCTTCCTGACAATATTTCCCTCTCGTTTTATTCACAACATGATAAAATGTGGCAAGACTGGAAGAATATTCATTTAGAGTTTTCTATGGCAGGAAAAATATATGCGAATGTTCATCCAGCTTTTCGACCTTTAATTCAAAGAGTTACTAGTACACACGTAGCCCAAAGCCAACTATTGGGACTGGTTTTTCAAACGCTAAGAATGAGATTTGTAAGTTGTCACAAGGAACAAATGAGTTGGGGTTTTCAGTTTAAAGAGTTGGTAGTTGCTTTTGATCTTCTGACGTGGATTTTTACTATCGCAACTTGTGGTGGCATTCCATTCATTTTCCAACTAACAGCCAAAACGTTTTCCAAAAATTGGATACAAGATTATTTTGATAATTGCTACACACTTTTCTTTTCCATTTTGGAACAATCTTCGAATCTATTTCAAAATCCTGGGAAACAAATGACCATCCTTTTTTGTTTACCATTTGCATTTCTAGTGCTAAGTAATGTATATAAAGGTGATAATATTACAAATCTTACTGTAGAGCCTAGTCTTTTTCCGTTTGATACGTTTGCAAGTTTGATTCAAAGTAATTTTAAGATATTTTCAAGAAGATGCGGAATGCCAATAGGCTCTGGTTCGAAATTCAATAAAACTCTTCAGTTGAAAATTAAATATGTTCAAGAAAGCCCACACGAAGCTTACCCAGTAGTTTCAGAACTTTGGTACAATGTACTATCGACGATGAGTTTCAGCAAAATGAATAGGTTGAGCGTTTTGAAACCCAAAATTTCAAATATTACTATGCTCTATTTAAATCATTCTGAAATGTTTCCTGATTGGACAAAAGGGTCAGATGAGCAAGGTATGGTACAAACATTAGAACAAATTTTATCAAATCATATGAACAGTTGCAATAAGTCGGCTGTGATTTTATATGTAATTATGGCCATTTAATTGCATACGCACTTGCAATATTTAAATAAACCTTCATATATAGGTAAAGATATTATTCTAGAGAGTCAAACTGGTTATCAAACTTTTGGGTATGTTCCTGCAAACTTAAAGTTGAAACTGCAACATGCATTTCAATTTGGGATTGTTGAGTGGTGGCAAAAATATATTGACTGGTATTTGGTGCTTAGAATAAACATAGAAGTAGGTTCAACAAGTAATCGTACACAAGCAAACGACGCAGGTAAAACTGGTGTATATATCTTTTCAATTATCCCCGCTGCCGGTTTAACCTTAGCTTTAACTGTGTTTACTTTATATGATTGTAATATTTTGAAAATCCTACTTAATTGTGTTTGGATGGTTGCTACAAAACCTAAAACTATGAAGCAACGAAAAAATAAGCATATTCCAGATGCAATTCGAATTTATGTACACAGGTTGAAACAGGAATCGGAAAAGTTGTAATGTCCTTAATGCAGACATTTTACGTCAGTTTCTTGAAAGCACTTCAGCTACTTGAGTTTAAGCATTTTCCTCTACAAGGTATAGCTTAATTTTTGAGGCGTTTTATCTTAAGAAGTAAAATGTTGGAAATACAATAATCATCAAACGTTTCAAATAAAATACAAAATATTTTAGTAAGTAAGCTGTCTACGTAATTATAAATTTATTGCATAAGGTAACTGTTCCACTATTTTTAGAAAATATTTTTAATTGCTCAAATAAATCAAAATATGTGAGTTGTTAAACAATGCCGTCAACACAAAATGAATAAATGACCCGGTCACTACAATTTCGAAATCCAAATAAATACTTCGGTCCTATTTTAGTAAACAACATTTAATGTATACCACACAGATCATTTAACAGTCCAAATGGAAAATTGATGAACCATAATTACTATTAAGTAAAACATGACGTGCTGTATTCATTTTGTACCCATTGCCTATCTTATCGTTAGTAGTCTCATAAGATATATATATTTGATTCGTAATAAATAGAAGCTTTTAATTTAGTACAATAGCCGGGTAGGTATGATCAACTATTCTCAAGTTAAACAAATACAAAATAGTTGAGCTTGAGGTAGTCGATTCCCAGAAACTATGCTAAGTTTCCCAATTCAGCTTTGCCGTACTTCCTCTACAAACTCTTGCTTACTTTACGTTCCAGTAACTTGAGTAATTTTTCTCAGCTTAATTCTTACAAAACCTAATTCTTGTCATTGGGAAGAATTGTCATTCTAAACTGTGAGAAAAGTAAACCCAGAAGTTTTAGCAAATTATAATTGCACACGTGATATATAAGTTTAAATAACATGTGAATTAGCATACGCTGGTTCAGTTATTGATGCCAACAGATTACATAACACAGAACCGTAGCTTTGTATAAAAAGTTGATCAAACGTTCTGTTAAATGAGTAGTTAAATGTTGACCTTTAGGGAATTATTACAGATATTAGCTTAAGAAATGTTATTACTAAATATTGCATAGTTTATGATAAGTAATCACAATTCGCTCATCTATTACTTATACCTTATAGTTTACGTAAGTAGTGATTAACATTTGTTTGACGTGAAGAAGCCCAACAGGAGAGTAAAACGTTAAATTCCATAAGCCGTGAAAATTAAGTACAAGGGACAAGGTATAAATATTTATGGGAACTAAATGATATGCTTTATCACCTTAAACACTAATGAAAATGAATTTATAAATTGTACATAAAAACCAATCACATGAAAATTGAGTTTAACTATATTTAAAACCAAAAAACACCATCTGTTGATATTTTTACTTTTTAAATGCCAGAAATTTTCCTAAAGTTTAATACGCTTACACGTGCTTGATTTTAAGTTAAAATAGTGATAATAAATTGAACTTCCATTTAAAAGTTAAAAATATCGATCCTACAAAGCCAAGCTTTTATGCTTGTTACGTTTTATGTTGCGTTAAAATCATTAAGTTTTCATTTTATATTCAAGAGATTTTAAAACTGTATTTTACTTTAATGACATTTATGACTCTAAAATAGCTTATATAATATATAATGACTATTGAATGCATATATATACATTATTGCTCAACAAAAAACTTGTTACCACGAAAGCTATCAATTTTATATCTACTCTCCAAAATCATTTAATTATTTTTCTATTTTAGAAATGAATTTAGTTAGCAAAATGACAAGTTTTCTTTTAATGTCTTCTTCGTGCACGACAAAGAATTCCAGCAACGTAGAGAAAATAACTTGAAATCCATAACACATGAAACCATGTTAAACCAGGATTAAATACTTTGAAGCATTCAATTACCAGTTTCTTGTAAAAACTCAAAATTAAAATCATAAACTCCTAACTTCGTTTAACATTTCAAGTTCAATCTAAACATCTCTGAAAGACAATTGGTAAGACAAAAATGCAGTAATAAAATCCTAACCGTTTTGCTGGGTTACTACTTGTAGTAAGTTGAAGATACAGAACAAAATACTTGCAATTGCTGAAATGTCGTTTACTAAGGCTGTATTTAGATTTCATTCCAAACTCCAGAAGTACATTCCCATTCCCTATTATCTTGACGCCGAGTTACACTATGTAAAAGATTCGCCCAATTATAACCAGAGATGTTACAAAATATTTCGTCGAATTATGTATGTATTTACCGGATCACTTTTCCTCTACTTCATGCTTAGGTTGATATACCTATTCAGCCAATGGAAATCAATCCATCCAAAACCATTTGAGGAGGTCGCTTGGAATGGAATATGTGCATGCGCTTTTGCAAATTGGAACTCGACCAATCGTTTAGTCAGTACTAAGCGCCTGTACTTACAACGTTTAATAACAGAATGTTGTAAACTAAGAAAATTGTCATGTTTTTCAATAAGCAAGAAATCTGACATAATGGTTTATCGCAACTTTTTAAGTGAAATTGTTGTTTGGGCATTGACAGCTGTAGTGCCTATAGTTTCACTTTGTTGGTTAGTTACCCCATTTGCAGTATCTTGGTGCCCCTTGCAGGTATGTTTTGGAACAAGCATTTTTGTTAAACTTATTGCATCAATAGTTTACAGTTTAGAAGTAGCAAATGGCGCATCCATATTTATTTCCGTTATTCTACTTTTGGTTTCTGGAATGGAGAACATAATCTATTTTAGTAGTAACGCCAAACTTTGCAAAGTTGACTTTGGTTCTTCGAAAGGTTCGATTTTATTTTTTCACAATCGGCTAAGAATTACACAGTATACTATGTTATTTGCCAATGAAGTTTTAGCTGAATTCCTCACTGTGGTATTATTCTTTGGAATATTCTTATGTTCATTTGCCACCTACGCAACACTTACTCTTTGGGGAAAAGTTCAAAACATAATGTTCATAATGTTTCCATTTGGGACTATTTTATCTTATGGTATTGCAATTGTACTGACATCACATGCAGGCATGGTTAGAGAAAATTGCAAATGGATTCACCAACAACTTAGAATTCATGTCAAAGACTTTTGTTCCAAAAGAATAGTTCGTAGTTGTCCCTTAGTAATTGGTGCCAAGTTGGGACCGTATGGTGTTGTTAATTCAAAACTGGGCATTGTTGTATGTGATGATATGCTACAAAACACAATAACTATGCTTCTTACTTTTAATTATACATAGTTTAAGGTTTAAGATTACATTTAAACTGCTTTAATTTCATTACATTATTCAACGAATCAGTATTTAACACATAACCGCATTATTTTCTAGTGATATAACTAATTTAATTAGTCTTAAGGTTTCAATTTTTCATCGGGTAAAAAGTTTTTGCATAACTAGTCCAATTAAATAGAGTATATTATCTACATAGTTATGACAAAAGATTACGTATCGCATTTCTAGTACTTGTGTGTTGTTATGTGTTAAGAAATTTTCAAGCATCGAGGGTAGTCGATCACTTTCTGTAAATAGACCAAAAAGATATGGCTAGTGCTAGCGGTTTTTGACCCAAAGTATTCGAATTGATTTCAAAGCTTTTATTTTAAAATCGTATATAAAATGCACTAGGAAGCTGACTTAAAAATCCTGTCTGTCGGGATACTTATTTTGAACGAATTCAGTTCTTATCGTGAAGGTTCGATAACTAATTGACTTAAAAATAAAATTGACAGTCGCTGGTATTCTGAGCTGGTATCTAATAGTTTTTATGTTACGTATTGGCTAAAGTATCCTGTTGTCAGTTTTCATAATAATTCAAACTTTGGCGTACCCCTCTGTTCAAAAATTTAAACCAGAAAAAAATCAGCTATTAGAAATAAGCTAAATCATGGAAAGTTTCAAGGATCTCAATGTTTTTAAAGTTATAGTTGTTATGCTTTTTATAAATTTAATAAACTGTGACGATGAATATACATACAGACTAAGCACCATCGAGGTCAACCCCGAACATGATCCCGAGAATATCTATAGAAAACTCTACCGAATAGATCCCTTAGACGTGGAAGACTATCTTTTAGAGAACAACAATGCAGCCAAACCCTCACCAACGGCAATACATATCGAAAACTTGTTCTCAGTTCTCAAGCATTTTGGTAACGATAAATGCTTAACTGTAATAAATAACTTCCTCGGAGCTGACATCAAAATGAATTATCCCGTACCAATAATTCTACGTCGATTCAGTTTGGCAATAGTACATTCTAAATATCTAGGCCTGGCTCCACTTCCCGGCGAGGAAGATGACCCCGGCTTTAAACAACTTACAGAAAATAACTTCATTATATGGGCACCAAAGGAACATTTGACTGATATAAATGGCAATTACACGGAGGATGACCTTCAAAAAATCATTTTGAACTGTACAACTTCACAATTGTTTACACCCATGTCTTATGGTTCTGCCAAAAATGGATATTGTGTTGGTCTAAATCCTATCAAATTTTCTGCATCCTCAAAACCTTGGGCTTGTGAAGTTCAAATTGAGTTATTCATGCCAAAAAAGTTTTTCCAAATTAGGAAACACACTCAAATTTTTCGGTGCTGGAGATGCAGTGAGTTTTCTGTAATATCTACCATGCCAAAAATTAATATTGTAATGGATACAATTAAAACTTTGAAGCAATATGACACTACGGAGGTAGTCAACTGGATGTCAAGGGACATGTATGCACATCCAGGCTTCAATGATGATAGATCAGACTTTCAACAGGCAACTGACAAAATGCTCTTTGGCTACATTAGTTGCGTAAAGAATACTTTGATGCAAATGCTTGTTTGCCGACTAACCAATTTTGACATGTTTTTCCCTTGTACAGATTGTAACAAGCTATATTTAAAAGAAATTGTTAGATTTCAAGATCTCAGAATAGATTTTATCAGGTTTCTTGATAAATATCATAAGAACTTGCCCGTTCCGGGAGTTTTGTTTGCTTTTTACACATCAAAGTTGAGCTTGGAAGATCAAATATCTTATTTTTTGATATCAGAGTCTGTTGCAATCAAACACCCACTCGTAAACATTCATCAGATTAAAGTCAGATATCCGGAAAAAATCCAAATCCTTGCTTTTGGGTACGCCTCCTTATTCAAAGATCTGCTTGGAAATGTGAGTTGGAGTATGCGAAAGACATCTGTGTTTAGTAGAGAATTTCAGCTAAACATATTTCAGGAATCTACCGATGAAAAATTTAAAATCCAATTTAGATTTGGACAACTCTATATCGTGACTTGTGGATCTCGAGGACTTGAACCAATTTCATTTGTAGAAATAATTGCTGTTTTTGAAACACCAATTTGGATACTCTTGATAGTAATGGTGGCTCTGATTATGTTTTGTAGCAAGCACCTTACAGGACGATCATATTCTTCAAGCCTATTTAGCATGTATAAAGTTCTGCTCGAACAAGGAGATCCATTTCCACAGAACAAGGAAATCGTCAACAAGTTGAATGTACTAATTTCTGGAACACTACTAGCTGGGCTGGTTATAAGCAACGCCTTCAAAAGTGAAAACGTGTATAATATTGTGTCTCCAAGACAATTTATTTCATATCGAACGATAGAAGAGCTTATCGAGAACACATTTAGAATTTACAGTAGAATAATTCAGTTTGATTACACCAATTTTGAATCAACTTGGGAGATTGGATTTGGGACTAAAGTTGGACACCAATTTTATCTATGGCACAACGGTTACATGGGTTCTGGTGTTAGCGAAGCACTTTGTAGTTTGAAAAATCATTCCAGCGACCCATCAACCATCACAGACCCTTTAACGAAAAACCTATTGGAAAATAGTCAATTCCATCCTGACACAGAGAAAATATTTAAAGAACCTTTAGACATTTTGAAACCTCTAGCAACAATTCTAGACAAACGAGACTCTACTGTTACGGAAAATACTCTTAAACTTCGATTCTGGAATAACCAGAAGGAACTAATCTCACAAGATATGCGTAACTGCAATAAAACGGCATGGATCCTGCCAAGTTATTTGGCTCAAGATGTTTTTAGAGACATCATCAAATCCGGAAATCATTCTGATGTGTGGTCACACGCTTCTTCAAAGCAGTTCTTGTACCTTGAAATGAGCGGCCTATTCCCTCTATCTTTAATAAACCAGTTTTCTAAAATATCGACATCAGGATTAATTGAATGGTGGCCAAATTTTATCAACAGAACAGATTTGAGCAGAAAGAAAGATATTGTCCCTCCAACAAAACCAAACATGAAAGGTCATACCCAAGTGATATTCATATTTTTAAGTACTGGTCTATTAGTGGCTTTATGCTGTAATATTGCAGAGCTAAGTGGAATAATAGTTAAATATATAAAGCCCCGTTTGGCGTTTCTTCGTGCAATTATTCGCAGGCGTAAACACAAATTTAAAATGCAACTATTTTGAATAGTAAAGAACGCATACGGTAGTGAAGTCACGATATTTTAATCATTTTTAAGGACAACAGGTTGTAAAGCCTTTATTGAAAAATAAAAATGAGTTTTATAGATATAATTAGATAAGTTTGTGCACTAGACAAGCTCTGAAATTTAAAGCTACGATTTCACATGACGTCTACGGTTAAGCAAACAAGCCATACACTATTTAGATGTTTTCAGGCATGTGGTATGATTATGATATGATAAATTTATAAATATAATTGAACTACAATAAATAATTTTTAATTATTTGCCAATAAAATATAATGCATTTTTTAATCGAAACACGTAAAACATCGTTTCCAGTCTACTCTTCTTTCTACAAAAATATTTTGAGTCAAAGTTTAATCGTCTTTATACTTTTCAAAATACGTTACAATAACATCCATAATAAAAAGTCCAGCATTCTTTACTAAATTTCAACAATAAACACGTAGAATATGTCAATTATTTGTATTATGAATCAGCTTAACAACTCATGGCATACGTTTAGTTTGCTTTCTAATGTTGACTTTTAACGAACCTCGTACCAGGTTGAATTTTTACCACCACTCAGCTATTTAAAAGCGAGAGCTTGGAAAGGATCGAATTTAAAGACTACTAATTTATTTTATCATTTAATGAGAGCTGATACAAAAAACTGGAGTATCAAACAGACACCAGACGGTAAACGGACGGTGCATACTTTAAACATGATGTTATGGAGTAACCTAAACGAATTATTTTTTTGCATGTAAGGATTCTGCCGAAGGAACTCAATGGATTCTGTCAAACTGTTTGCACGAGACGTTAAGTCAGGACATCAATTAAGTCATGGCATTTTTTTAAAGTAGCAACACGTTTGCGTTTTCAAGTCTATTTTTGCATCTTAAAATGAGGAACAGTTTGATTTGTCGTAATTGAAGCAGCTTTCTAAAATTGAAGTTTATGGACTAGTTGAATGTCGGCCAAGCTTAACAAAATTTCAGGGTAAATAAAGTGCAACTAAATTTAAATGAAGCCAAGGTGCTTGAAATGATGCAGCAATTAAGTTTTGATATGAATTTCAGCATTTGTTGTTTGTAACAACAAAAGTTGTTAAACCAGAGAATACAAATTGAATTGAATTCGGAAACGAAAGACGACGATCATATTCCAATCTTCCGTTTCATTACAAAAATTTAAAAAGCTAAATATTACCGTAATTTCTACAACAATCCGTATAAAAACACAATCACGTAAATCTTTCAGATTTAGAAGTAATTTAATGGGGACCAAGTTTGTCACATTGTGTGCAACTACCAGAATTTTTTTACTCGTTTGATTTCTAATTGCTTTTAGGTATCTAAATATCCTTCAATTGTAAAATGGCAGTTCAAACTTGGAATTAAGATATTAAATATTCGTCCTCACCTTGATATTTGATACATTTCAAGAATTCCAGCTTCAGCAGCTGGGTAAAATGCCTGAGATGGGTTAAGTTCATAATTCTTGAGGTCTGGCTAAAACTTAAATTTGAATTTGTTACCACGCTTAATTCAGATGTTTTGTTATTTTATACTTTATTCATTTCTTTAATATTTTTTTATTACAGATGGTATGCTAATACAAAAGAATGATTGTTTAACCGTATTTATTATATTTCACAACTTACCTTTAGTTATTTATATTTACATTTGTGTTAGTAAAACAATTTTCCACAAATCAAAATTTAGTAGACAAGAAACAAACTCATGCAAAAACATTGCTTCGTACACTTATAATTCCATGAGCTGCGTTAAAATGTGAATTTAAATTTGAAACTCCGAATAATTGTAAGAAAAAATGCGTAACGTGATTTCACATGTTTTACTATTATTCCACTTAATTCTCCAATCATGCTGATAAGAGCAATTGAAAGGCCAGCACTTAACATAATGAATATCACTTGTGTATGACCTCTCATGTTTGGCTTTGTTGGAGGTACATTGTCTTGTTTTCTACTCAAGTCCGTCCTGTTGATAAAATCTGGCCACCATTCAATTAATCCCGATGCCGATATTTTGGAAAACTGGTTCATTAACGATAACGGAAATAAACCACTCATTTCAAGGTACAAAAACTGGGTTGAATAAGAATGTATTCCTACATTAGAGTGATTCCCAGATTTGGTAATAGTTCTAAAGATATCTTGAGCCAAATAGTTTGGTAGAATCCATGCCGTTTTGTTGCAGTTGCGCATATCTTGTGAAATTAATTCTTTCTGGTTATTCCAAAATCGAAGCCTTAAGGTATTTTCTACAAAAGTAAACCCGCGTTTAACTAACTCTGCTGATAGAGGTTTAAATATGGTTTCTATTGGTTCATTTATTAGTGTCTCAGTGTCAAGATGGAACCCACTTTTTTCGAACAGCTCTTTCTGTAAAGGTTCTTTAACAGTTCTCGGATCATCACCATCACCATTTGTTTGAAAACTACAAAAGGCTTCAGTTGCACCCATTATTAAGAAACCGCTGTGATAGAGAATAAATTGGTGTCCATCGTGTGTGTAAAGTCCAATATCCAAATCTGATTCGGTATAAGTATAAGCAAACTGTACCAATCTGCTATAAATTTTATAATTGTCCTCAACAAGCTCACCCATTGATCGATATGAAATCAAATGTCTGGGAGAAACAATATTATAAACGTTTTCACTTTTGAAAGCGTTACTTAATACTAACCCAGCTAACAGAGTTCCACAGATTATTAGATTGAGCTTAGTAACGATTTTCTTGTTTTGCGGAAATGGATCTCCTTGTTCGACCAGTACTTTATAAATATTTAGTAAGCTAGATTGAAATGAGCGTCCTGTAAGGTGTTTGCTACAAAATACAATAAGAGCCACGATTATAACCAGATGTATCCAAATGGGTGTTTCGAAAACAGTCACTATTTGCAGAAATGATATAGGTTCAAGTCCTCGAGATCCACAGCTTACTATGTGGAGTTGTCCAAATTTAAATTCGATTTTTAATTGTTCTTCAGTAGGTTGCCGAAATATGTTTAGTTGCAATTCTCTTTTAAAAGCGGACGTGCTGATTGTACTCCAACTGACATTTCCAAAAAGATCCTTAAATAAGGAGGCGTACGCAAAAGCAAGCGTTTGGATTTTATCCGGGTATTTGGCTTTAATTCGATGCAAATTTTCGAGTGGCCCTTTTATTGCATTGGGTTCTGATATTAAAAAATAAGGTATTTGGTCTTCCAAGCTCAACTCCGAAGAAGGGGAAGCATACGACGCTCCGGAAACAAATAGTTTTGCTTTCTCTTTATCTAAAAACTTAATGAAATCAATGCTGAGCTGGTTTAAACCAAATTCTTCCCGCAAATAGGAGTGCTGACATTCTGTACATGGTAAAAACACATCAAACTTTTGTACTTGACAATGAAGTGTTTCAATTGTATTCAATCTCGAGCAACTAAAGTAACCAAAGAGCATTTTGTCAGTTGCTTGTTGAAAGTCTGACCCATCATCAGAAAAGCCTGCATGTGCATATTTTTCTCTTGACATCCAGTTCACTATAGAAACGGCATCGTACTGTTCTAAAACCTTTCTTGTGTCCATAACAATATTAATTTTTGGCATGGTTGATATCACAGAAAACTCTTTACATCTCCAACATCGAAATATTTGAGTATGTTTCCTAAGTTCGAAAAACGTTTTTGGCATGAACAACTCTACTTGCACTTCACAAGCCCAGGGTTTTGACATTGACGAATATTTGATCGGGTTTAGTCCAACACAATATCCATTTTTGGCCGAATCTTGAGACATGGGGGTAAAGTATTGAGAAATTGTACAGTTAAATTTGATGTCATTAATGATGTCATCCGTAATGTAATTGCCATTTATCTCGTTCAAATGTTCTTGCGGGGCCCATATAATGAAGTTATTTTCTGTAAGCTGTTTAAAGCCAGGGTCGTCTTCCTCACCTGGAAAAGGAGCCAGGCCTAGAAACTTAGAATGTACTATTGCCAAACTGAATTGACGTAGAATTATTGGTACTTGATAATTCATTTGGATGTCAGCTCCGAGAAAGTTATTTATTGCAATTAAGCAATTATCATTGCCAAAATTTTGAAGAATTGAACCCAAATTTTCGATATATTTTTTTGGAAAAGGCGGGTTAGCTACATCGTTGTGTTTCAAGAGGAAGTCTTCGATATATAAGGGATCTTTGTCGTAGAGTTTTCCGTAGGTATTCTCAGAATCGTATTTGGGGTTAACCTTAGTTGTCGTTATTTTGAATGTATGTTCGTCGTCACAACTTATGGATTTTATGAAAACCAAAAAAACGATAAATTTGAGAATAGCGAGTGCCTCAAAATCCTTCATGATTTTTCTTTTGAATTGCAATGTTTTCTCTAGTTTACAATTTTTTAGACGTAATAAATTTTTTTTGGCTCAAATTAATATATCTTAATTATAATTGGCACATATTTGTAATCTAATTGTTGCTAATGAGACCGATTATTACTTGATATTTAACTTCAATTAAGTTTCAATAATTGAATTGTGCATGCAATCAAGTTTTCAGTACTAGATGAACGATATTTTTCAAATTTCGTGTTCCGAAGTTGTCTATACACCATTAATAAGATTTCGTTGGTTATACGTATGCCAATGTTCTTAGTTTGATTTTGCGGAACATTTTCTTTGTAATGCGTATATAGTACTAAAACATTTTTCATCGTATAAAAATGTGATACGTAATCTTGGGTCAAGAACATATAGTTTAAATCACTTTACTTAATTGATTATTTATGCAAAAAGTATTAGTACCCAACGAAAAAACGTGATTACTTAATTAAATAATCTACTCATATGGCCAGTTATAATTCGTTTTAATTTTCGCAGTAAGCTGAGAGCACATTTTCAAATGTATCAAAATTATATCTGCAAGATCTAGATTACATACAAAGAGATATTCAATAAGAATTCTGATAATTATTCATAAGTATATTAGATTGACGCAAAGCTTGAGAACTTGTTCGACCAAATACGTACATACCACGTGGCTTAATGCTTAAACACTATACAAATGTTGCGTCAGCAGTATACCTATCACATTACTTAGCCTAATTGAATTAATAGAACAGACTAGCTGAATTTAATAGATTAAACTACTTACAAAATAGTAAAACTGAAAAGAGGTCATAAGTCAACTTTAAGTTTTATGCTGTAAGTTGCAACATCGTATCCAAAATATCAGATCTGTTCTGTTAATCAACTCTGGTCCCCATTCAATTATTCCAGATTCTGATATTTTAGAAAACTGATTAAATAACGATAAAGGAAATAAACCATTTAATTGAATGTATATAAACGGCTTGGTATAAAGTGCTTCCCAGATTTAATTAAACTTCGGGAAATTTCATGTGCCAAGTAGTTTGGTAGAATCCGTGACGTTTTATTACAGTTATGCATGTCTTTTAAAATTAATTTGTTCTGATTATATTATCAGTTGCGCGAATGTTAAAGAGAAATACTTTTTTAATAATAACGTGAGAGCTAGGTTTTGTTCATTCTGTCACTTTAATTTTTTTAAACTAACAAAAGAAATAGTTTTTGCACCAAATTTCAAAATTTTCAACTTTTACGGCTTTCCATGCAATTTTTGCATTCCAACCATGCCCAGCAAACCAGTTCTGACGATAAAATGTTATAAGGATACATAGAAAAGAATATTTAATTATCCCAAAATTTCAAGATAACTAATTTAAATATGTTTGCTTGTTCTAGACCGAAGTTTTTATCAGTATGTAAGCAAACAAGTTTAAATTGCACCTTCAATGTCATTGCAGTGTCAATTTTTCATATGCATGTGGTCTTCTTTGGCAGTTTTATTATTACTTACCATTCTAGTAGAATAGAATTAAATTAGCTTCTCTCTTGAGTTTATAATTTGCTCCGTATACATTGTATTTCATTTGGATTTTGATGACTTTCAACAGAAAAGTAGTCAAATTTAGCAAGAACCGACCCTTTTAATGGAGTAACCAACCATATTTTGTTTTCACTGAATTTTTCAGTTTTCCTATCTTAGTCCAACAAACCTTTTTAATTACTTTATAGTTAGATTGCCTTAACATAATTTAAATTAAAATATTGTTGAAATTCTGTAACAATGGAACTAATTAATTTGGGTACTGGCAAATCTGTTAATAGTTTGTGAAATGAAATTTATACAAAAAAATAACTTAGAATTACTGGATTTTAACATGAATTTTGATTCAGAATCTTATTTCTTAAGCTTAGGTAATTTTCAGGAAACACCATGTTAAAATTCTAAATTCGTTTGCTTATTAGATTAGATTTGTGCTCCAAACGACTAATTAAAGTGATAAAATAAATAGTTTCATAAAGTAGTTAATACCTGCAGTGCATTTTTTCAAAAATTTATATTATTAATGGATTAATTTAATAGCGTTATGTATTTCGGTTTAAAAGCTTTGACCTAATTACAAAATCCTAATGTGCTAATTTTTCAATTTACACGTGCCACAAAACTGCTGCATGTTACCGTCGGCATAGTAGCAGTAGCTAAGCAGAGAATAATAATTTTCCGTTTTCTTCTTTAGCGTATAAGCTTGCAAACTTGTATTGGTTGAAAATAAGTACAATATAAAAAGTAAAAGTATTGAAAATTTTGCTTTAAAAAACGTCGGTGAACTATTTTCAAGAAAAAAGTTATACTACAGGCTTTCAATACACTTTGTAAGAGCAAATTGAAAACAAACTGCGAATCTAAATTCAAATAAAATCATGGTAGCCAAAATACTCAGATTGTTTTCAATAATAGCTTTTTTAACTAACAAAAGTTCCAGCGAATATACCTACGAGCTATTCCCAACCTTGATTAATTCTGAAGATCACTCCGAAGATCAATATAAAATGCTTTACAAAAAAAAAACTAGCATTTGGGAAAAAACATGATAGACCGAGCAAAAATGATAAAATAAAGGGCCAGGGACGGCCAGTT
>JAQFXM010002245.1:0-25860 GCA_034693345.1 Entomobrya multifasciata
GGATGGATGCAGTAACGCCAAAGCAAAATTATATTACAAACTTGTACACAGTCAAAACTATGATTATCATACACAAAAAACATCTTACCGTATTTTCTTTATGGATATATATTAATAGTATAACATCCTCTCCTAAAAAACTAAATACTTCTACAGTGCTAATGTCAGTAAATGCACCAAACCAACTGCTTATGCTTGGGTAATTCCCCTTAGCTTTTTAAACTGAACTTGCCAAGGCTATGATCAAAACTGCAAATCCGTAAAACACCTCAGTCACTAACTTATCCACTTCACTTTAGCACTCAAAGGGAAAAATCACTTCTTAATGGACATTTATTCTAATTCCTCATTACATAGTCGTTAATCCGCAAACTTCACATCATACAGCACCAGTTCTTCTTTCATGTCTGAAATTTCATCTCATGTTTGTGGTGATCGTAACGTTCATAGAAAGTGCTTGTGCATTACTGATACCTTAGGGTATTCTACGTGAACCATTTTCTGTCCGCCCGTTTCATACAACACTTTCGGGTACAACACAATCCTTCGTAAATAACGTTCACAAAGAAACAGTCAAAGCTGAAATACATTTTAAAAGTTTCGGTTTTATTTTAGGAAAGTTTTCCTATCATTTAAATCGCAGGTTTAAACGTGACTGTCGTTTTAATTAAAAAACAGCTCATTACATTATATTTTAGTGTCTTTAATTGTACCGAATGATATAATATACAACTGCATGGAAACTTTTTCTCTCAGAAAACACATATTATATGGCTCTTCGATAGACTGGTTTACAAACTTGTAAAGGTGTTAATAAATTTGCAAGTCAAATATCAATTGTGAATGAGTTTTGAAACATAAAACTGCTAGAATATACGTTTGTAATAATTTAGTACAGATTACGTCTTGTTTTCATTTCAAAAGAATATTTAAAAGTTTTTTTTTGAACAAAACAATCGAATATACACAATCTCAGGCAGTCTTTTCGCTTGTGTCGCCGCAGTGAAAGTACGCTAACAAAGTCGTGCTGAAAACTCAAGAAAATTCATCGAACCATAAAAGCCCTTGAATACTTTAGAACTTTGTGTTAAACGTTATTTAGTCAATTAAAAAACAACGTATTTTTTGTGTCAAGTTGTAAAACAATTTGTGTATAATATTTCATGCAGTTTTATCTTAATGCATTGATATTGCCGAAAGGTCTTTCAAGTGAAATTTTCATGGGTATCATGTTTCATGGAGAAATACATAAAAACCAATTTTTGCCTTTTGAATTCCTAGAAGAGAAGCCAAGAGAATACTAAGAACAAAAACAGTATACCACGAAATGAAACAAATCAGCTTTCTGGATTGAAAGTATTGAAACATTGGATTGCAGACTAGGCTGCTTTGCTTTTTTGCATTTCTACAGAGTGTGCTCTTTGTTTGACAGAAGAACACTCTTCTAGAGAGATCGCGTCTTCAAATTTCAGTACGTGCTTAATAAGTATTTACTTTACATTTATTCAATAATTCATGAATGTCAATATGACTCTATTTATAATTATCATTAACGTCAATTTCGTCACCAACTCTGTTCAACAAGAGATGTACAACAACCAAGGTCAAGAAGTTGAAAAGTGCGAAAAATATTAGACCTGTTATTATCCAATATAACTCTATTAAAAGTGAATACTAAATAGAAGTGCTTTGTACTTCGCCCCATTGTCCAATTGAGGTATTAATCTTAAAGCACACTGCGACTGCACATAATATTCAATATTTTAAATAAAGAAGAAATAGGAATCTACAAGGAAAAATTAAAGTAAAAAACTACAAGCATTGTATATGAGAAAGATAACTTAATTTGTGAACGACAAGACGTGACCCAATATATCAAACCAGTATAAATATTAGTATTCTCTTTTCACTACAAAGTTTAGACATCGTAACTCTGGTCCAATGCAGCAACAAAGATCAGCAAAGGAGCTTCATCGCAACGCTCCTGATCGACATAATGGGAATGAGATGCCAGGAGAAGCGTCAATCAACGGTATTCAAAATTCAGGCAATAAGCCTAGTGGTGGTGTGAAAAGGTTTTTCAATCGTGCGTTTGGTAGCAACTACTCGAAAAAAATTCTAAATAACTCGGGTGATAAAGGTGTGACTGGATCACGTTCGCGCTCAGAGGAGGATATCAAATCAACATCTCGTTTATCAACTAACAAGAGCATTAATGGTTCCCAAAAGCAAAATCATAGTACGTTTGATATTGTGAGAAAACCTGAAAAAATTTCTAAGCCTACCAACGGATCATCTATGACATTGGAAGAAAAGGAGGAGGAAGCTGAAGAGCCTGTGTCTGTTGCTGCTGTCGTTGCAGCACTAGAGTCTTATCAAAAAACACAAAAACTGGACCTCGAAAGCCCTCCCATTGTTCCTCCAAATAAAGCTGTCACAAAGACGACCTTAATACCAAAACAAGTAAATATGGGAAACTCTTGTTCGTACAACGTGAAACAAGTCCCTCATCATAATAATCATATGCAGCAAGCACAAACTCTACCGGATTTACGTCTGATACAAGTAAGTATTAAATTGTAACTTGCAATTTTTGTGCTGATTTAAAAAAGAGAGTTGAAACTATTTGATTGCTTTGATGAAACAAATTTAAAAAATAATGACCTTACAAGGAAGATACATGCATGCATATAATATGTTACCGCTAATTTAAAAGCACACTGCCCCGTGCAATTTTTATAAATAGGTGTATCTCGATTTATCAGTTAACGAAGAGTGTCTAAATTCGTTGCGTTACTCATGGAAGTTTTACTTTAATAAGACAGCAACTGTGCAAAATACAAAAATGAAAATGAGCAAGTTGTGCTTTTAACGTAATGCACAAAAACCATCAATATTTAGGTTTAGTATATTCTACGTATTACTTTAAATTTTGAAAACCACGACTGGCGAATGCGGATACACAAGACAAACAATGAGAATATGAACGATGCGTTGAATTGCATTCCAATTTAACTGATGCATGCATTTTTAGTTACTCTGGACAAACATAAGCGAAAATCGATTATTTAATGCGAAAATGTGTGCAATTTACCGCAATTTCACATACGTCTGAAATTCTGTTTAATTATAAGTTACTTGTATAAATACAAATTTGCATTATTCTGCAATCAGTATCCACGAAGCAAGAATTACAAAGCCATTACTGAAGATTCTGAAGATGCGACAAGCTTAATGAATCAGAAGAATACAGTACCATTTAAACAGACTGAATTTTGTTCTTCCTCACCCATCACCTCATTACTTATTCAAAAGATTCACCTGACCTTGTATCACTGGATTCTTTTAATATTCCACTCATTATATATTTTTACACGAAAAGTGTTATTAGGCGATTTCGTGCAGCCTTCTACATTAAGTTTGCATATATCAGATAAACCACGTGGACCATAGGGTACACCATGTCATTTGTAAAAATTGGCACCACGTCTGCTGTCCGTTCACAGTCACACAACATGTTGCATTTGTGCACATAGCTATGTATTTCAATCTCTAATCTATTTACGTTCAACGCTGTGCATTACAATTACGTCAACCTATCTGGCAAGCAAAGATCTCATGAAAGATCGTACCGTACCTTCACCTTCCTCTTTTCTTTTATAACAGTTGACAAGGGAAATTAATCATAATCAGTTTAATTCGCCAATGCATTCAAAATCGCGTTTCAATTAAACTTGAGTCACATTCACATACAGTCACAGTTCATCTCTTGCGATTCCCCCCTAAAACAACCACTGTGTGTAGAGGTTAGATTAATTTTATTGATAATTAAATTCTTGGGGCATTGTAATACAAAAGAGTGTACCAACAACAAAAAATATTCTTTTGACAAATGTGACTACGGAAAAAGGGTGTACGCTTTTCGTGATCCCTCCGGGGGAAGGTGAGGGACCTCCCTCTTCGTATCATATAGTAATCTATCCCAGTAAAAAGGTGCTATTAAAAAAATAAGTTTCATGTTAGCAGCTTGCAGAATTTGGACAAAGTTGAAATATTAGCATAACGATCCTTGTCTACGTCGTCTTATAGCAAATATTATTTTTTAAGTATAAAGAATGATTTGGACAATACGCATAGCTGTTCTACGTACAAGGTTCGTGGTTGAGAATTATAATATATGACCTTTATTGCAATGTCGGATTCATTTAAAAATAAAGGTTGTTAGTTGAATTCTAGGCAAAAATAGGTTTGTCAGAATATTATTACTTAAACTCATGCATTTATAATTTCATTTCAACAGACAACAGATGGCTTTTACATATCTCATTAAATGGTATGTTCTTTGCCTATAAATAATGTGCAATCTGGTCGTTAGTAAAACCATCTATCGGCCGCCTTGTCACAAATATGGCTAAATAAAGAATATGGGTTTACAAAAGATGAAAAAAATTCTGCTTAATGATAAAGAGAATGCATAGTTTATGTGCTAGTTTTAAATTACTATTTGAAAGCAAACTGGTAGATATTTTTGTTAATTGCCGAATTCTCAACTTTTGCGAATTCTGCCTGATTTTTTTGCTGCTGCGGCACACCTCTTTTTCATAAGAAGAAACATTATTCAGTAGCCTAATATCAACCTAATTTAAATATATTTCAAAATCAAGCTGGATTAAGTTTGCATTTTAAAGTTTATCCATTTTAAACAATATTTAAGGCCTAATTTGTATTAAAAACTCATATGATTTAGTTTTAAACAGATTAATGAATTAGAGTAGTACAGAAACAATGAAAATCATTGAATGTACTGGTTTGAAAGACTTGCAAATTATCCAGCACCTGATGCAAAAAAAGAAGTGGGTTATATCCTTCTATTCTAATCGAATTAATCATATGGAGCTTAGTTATTTCCCATTATCCATCGAAAGAAATCAGCTGAAGAATTGCTGAATTATGACAAGGACGTTCAGACCCTGACCTAAGTTCAGAATGATAAATTATTCACGGTAAGAATTAAATGAAGAAAAAAAGGATGTATATTTTTAAAACGTCAAATTGTTTTTTTTAGCTGGGAGAAGTATGCGAGGTTCGTTTTTAACAAATTGTCTTCAAATCCTACAATGTACATTTTTTATCACACATTTGTGCAATGACAATTTTCTAGCATATGTACGGAATACAGATATAACGATTGTGAGTACATCAATGAGAGTCAAAGAAACTTTGTTCACTTTCAGTTTCTGTATGCACAGATTGATGTACTAATCAATATCTTATTTACTTCTTCGTCGGCCTTGCGTACATACATACGTTATCATATTTCCACAAAAACTTTGAGTTTGCCGAATTATTGAGTTGTTCTCCACTAATTAAGATCGTGCGTTTATCGTGACATCGTATTATAAATAAATCACATAATATACATGCCTACATGTATATAAGTCAGTACTTTCTTATACGGTATTCTTGATGCTACATCTACATTTTTAACATACTACGCACTTCTTAATTCATATCTCACACTCACGACTGACGTTGTCACCGTGTTCATGTCAAAAAAAAATCTTCGTGGTTGGGCACAAAAAATTAATCCAGCATCTGTAATGTTTATAGATTTTTTAAAAATAGTGTAGAAACTGCCAATGAAAACATGATCGGCAATTTATAATCTATTAGAATTAAGGGGAATTTCTGGAACTCTAACCTTAGCGAATTGTGTTTGTCGCACAACACCCCAAAATTTATTGACTAATTACATGTCATTTAAACATAATTGTCTTTATTTTTTATTAATTGGAGGATCAAAAACTTTGAATAGACTTTTGAAAACTATAACGTTATTGAAAAGATTTATCCACAATACAATGTTTTGAAATACTTAAATGACCCCATGAGAACAAGGTCGAGCGTTAACCACCACATTAAAATGATTACGTTTTTTTATATTCCTTGGATGATGATAATGATAAAATGATGGTTATGCAGCAGTAGTAGGGATGCAAATATATGTACACACGCTAAGTCATATAATATTAACAAATAACAAACAAAGAAAACACCTTTGGAAGAATCGGACCAAGAACTCTTGGATGTTGGAATAAAAACTTAATACAACTCATTGTTGCAATGTACGTCAGTATATTATATTAGGTGGAAATATTTCAGTACAGTTTTTATCAAAATGCCGTATAATAATGTGTTATATGGTTAGCTTGCCCTATTTTGATTTTATTCTCTTGAACCTTTCTATTTCAAATGATAAATTAACAATTTAAAAAACATTTATTTGGTATTACCTTAAAGTTATCCTGACTAATTAATCCAAAAAATCCCACTGTGCAGATGACTCAGGACCGACACATACTTGCATACTAGTACATTATAGAGAATGCGTCTGTCAAGATTTTTTACAATTTTAGGATTTACTCAGAGAAACCAAGTGTACAAATACATGGAAATATACACTTTCATGTGTATAAAATATCTGTAAAACAAATAAAAATGGGATGCATAGGTGTACGCAGCGCTGTTGGTGCCTGGCTCCTTCGTGGTCTATTGGTATGGCTTTCGCCTTTTACGTCAACTTGTAAAAGGTGTAAAGAAAATTAGCTGTTTTTTGGCTAAACTTAAAATACATGTTTATCATGTTCCATGAGTGTATCTATGTACCTAGAAATTTCGTGTCATTTTTTTCTCATTATTTTTGTTAGTTATTTTTTGTTCTTTTTTCATCTGTTCCTCTAGTCGGTTAACTTAACAATGTTTTTCTCTCCCAGCACCCGTGTAACAAGTACCAGCAGCCAGAAAGATTTGTAGCTTTGATTTTTCACAAAATTTTGCTTGCTTTGGGTTTTTTTCTTTGCGCTGCCTGTTGCTTCTATAATCTATAATCCCAGTCCTCTTCATCTCTCCTTGCTTAAGTTGTACAGATATACAACTAAAATGGTGACAAAAAATATGCACTTACTTTTCCGTGGTCGGGCCATCATGTAGAAATGAGGCTGACGTCTAAGGTTGAGTTAAGGTATTAAGTAACCGCTTTCATAAGTGAAGACACAAGACGCGAACAACTGGCAAGTGGCAAGTGCATTTTCATCTCTTCGCTTCATGTTCATCTTCAGCAGCAGCAGTAACTACATTTTGGCATCTTGGTTTATTGTGCACAGGAATGCTGTACATGGATATTACTGCCGACTGCCAATATGGATAAAAAAGGGTAGGATTATGTGTATGCTTGATATGATTATGGTTGCTGGTATTCAGCAAAGAGATTCATACATGGCGTTATGGCGTTTTTTTGCCAGTTCTTGTTTTTTGTCAAAGATACACATACTACATGGCTGAATAGGTGTATTATGTACTAATATTTATTACATGATGATGATGACGGTGGTGCTTATGGTACTGGTTAAATAGCGATTTTTAGTTCATAATACATGCGATTGTTGATACACTTTGTAGTTTGTAATTGTGAGATAATCCGTGGGCAACGGAGACCCAATTCCCCACACTGCATTTACGTATAAAACAGCTTTGTACACACATATTGTTCGCCATCATATATCTTGATATCAGCTAGAAAATGTTGTTTTTGAATTTACTTTTTTCAGCTGAATGTTAATCAAAGTAGTAACATATTAACACGTAAGCCAATTTTTACCATAACACACCTTTAATAATCAAACAGATATATAAATTTTAGCTGCAAGTTATTTTAATCTTTTAAGGATAGGAACGTTAATATAAAATTGTTTGACAACCATAAAATCTAACTGTGAAATATTCTAAGAAAAATGTTTTGGAATTGATTGCTATTTACAGTCAATTTATCTTCTAGGGGTGCACATGGATAGTTTATGCTGACCATAACATATTTGTGCTTTATATTTGTCGTTGTGTTTGTCTGTGCTCTAAATTACCGCATTACAGCGCATTGTTACATGTTCTATTTTTGTGTTTTAATCAAATCATACATTACATAAAGCTACATGTGAAGATATCGCTCGCGTATATCCATTAACATGTAAGTTTTTTTGCACTCTTTTTATTAGATTGATTTCAACCCTCATTCATTCAGATTATAAGTTTAAATCAACAAATGGCATCGTTTTCAATATCCAAAATATTTAGCATGCAAACCATAACCGCCACAGCAGCGGTGTATAGGTCTAATATGTGTTCAAAATTTCATACAAAGTTGGAGAGATGGACTACTTACCGCTGTGCTGTTGGTCTTCTTGGTTATGAAATGTTTTTCTGTCCATAATCAGACTTAAAGTATCGAAGCGAATATCTTCTATTATTATTGATATGACATTGATTAACCACCTAACCAACAAAATAGCCGAAAGCGTACAGACATTTTGACTATGCGAGGACCAACTGGAAGCGCTATAAAATGATGACTGTGTGTGTCGTACTAAAGATGATGATCATGAGAGCATGTATTGTACGTACAGTTGAATGGCAGAGTTTTTTTACAGAGATTTTGAGTAGATATAATCTAATTCTATTATACCATCTGTATCTGTGAGAGCTGCTTTAAGACTGGATTGGCACTATTATTGGGGGAAAATAGAGATATGGCTTAGTTAAAAAACTTCAATAATAAGTTACTATGCAAAATGGACGTACCTATAATATAATGAATATTTCCAGTTTTGTTACGTATGCTTTGCAGAAAATTCACTGTGTATTAAATACATGCATACATGTAATCCTACAGTAATGAGAAGTTCTGGTGGTGGGAGAACGAGTTCATGAATTTTGAGTCAATCGTCTTATGTGTGTGTGTGTGGCTTTCGTGTATTTTTTAAGGCTTATCTTTTAAGCACAGTTAAATTGGCGAATTGAAAAAACAGCAATATGACAGAAAAAATTTGTATTTGATCTGAGTCAAAGGGGAATTTGAGAGGCAGTATAGAGACGGCCACCGGTCAGTTAAAAACAACTGTTACTAAGTAGACATCAATATCAATAGTGATTTGTTGAACAACTTTATCAACTTTCTTGAGGATTAAGTTAACCCTTTCTTTAAAATGATCTGAATCTCAAGTCACAAGTCATTTTAGGAATATTATTGTGGTGTCATTGAAGCAGGAGTACTAGTTTATATATTTTTCAATTTTTGACCAGACAGGAAGAAAAAAGTTTTGGTTTTTATCATAGCTTGATAATAGCTTTATCAATTATAGTTTTGGTTCACTGATTTGTATATTTGCACGAGGAGGAGTGTAATAAGCTAAACGACTGTTTTTTTCTGATTGGACTGATTGTCTCACTGAGATGATGCTCTTATCTTTGTAAGCGTTTAATTAAGTTGTGGCTGGTTGAGTACGTTTCTAAGTGAAATATAATTTACTGTATTTTTCTTTGGAGCTTATCGTTTAGTTTGCATATTAAAGTAATTGTAAATTGTATGCACTTGTGTAAACCTTGATTAAACCTAAAAGAATTTCCGCATGCATACTTGTTTTCAACGTTAAGTTGACATTACGGAAACACCGGTAGATTCATGTGGATGCCAAAGAACAAAGTACACTGTATGTGTTATGCTGGAAAAGTGTGACATGCAGACACTTTTAATATATGCAAACGTGTGAAATATTTTAGTTAGCAGTTACAGTAAATTTAAAAGGAACCATCGCATCATAAAAACGCTTTCCTATGTCTGACATACAGGAACATAGTATATTTGACGTAATAAATTCATATAAACATAAATAATTATATAGAATTGACATTCGGCAAACTTATTTAATCTTCCATTGTCAGAGTAAAAAAGTACGACTTACTTGGTTGAGTTTTACAAACCAATCAGTTTGATTTAAACTTAATTTTCTACTTAATGATTTTTTTTCTTATGGGCTAGATCGTAGCTAATTGTAAGTTGTTTAGTTTAAATCAATGAATGAATACTAAATGCATTTGAATTACCGAATTGCAGGGTAAAGACCTTAAGGGTGAGCTTGCCAATTCCAAAGTAACCATTGTTGACACGCCAACAATATTGGATGACGACCTAATGGTACTTCACGCGAATAACAAGGTAATGCCAAAGTTTAAATTATTGCTACAGTTGAATACACATATATTTTTTGCCAATTTGCATCTTCAAATGAACGTCACTGATATAATGAATAACCGCACACAGTAGAAAATTCTTGCATGTATGATAAGGCCAATCAGCAAATGAATTTATCACGCAACAAGTTGTTAATTAGATTAATTTTTACCAGTTATAATGCAATATAATTCAATACTGTTTCCAAAGCCTACAATTTTTGATTCAGTAAAAAGGAAAAAGTTGATCTAATTCTATTAAAAATGTTAGATCCCCAACTCGACTTTTAACATTTGTCCAGAGTCACTAAATTTTCTGATAGAAAAAGCAGCTGGATCTGCCTGCTGAGTGGTTTTCTTTTATCAAATCAATCCTCTAGGCAATTAATTGGTAATTACAAGGTACATATCAGTTGGTGATGACTAGCCAGCGTGGCAACACGTGACAATGATTAAAAACATGAACAAATCATGTTTTGCAAGTTTTCATCCGATTTTTAACGGCATTAATTACCTTGTCTTCCAATTCAAATTGATTTTAGCTGTAGGGGCACATCTCCACATAGAACTGAAATGCAATTGGTTAACTTGTGACAGTTTTCCTGATTATTCTTAACGCATAATATATACTTGCGTAGGCTGAAAACATCAAACCACATTTACCGCAAGTAATCATTTTATGATCCATATATATAATTTATAATTTATGTGAAGCTCAAAGTCTTCAAAATTTATTTACAGCCATAAATTATTTGGTAGGAATTCGATTGCAGAATTTGGTTATCTATCTAATTAAATAATTTTGACGAGAGACAAAAAATATATAGCAAACAACTAAAAAGCGGAACGTACATATATACATACATGTCCATGTCGGCATGAAACAAACTAACAAGCTATAAGCTATCTTATATTTTTCGTTATTTCATATTTTTTTGGGAAAAAATATAAGACAACTATTCATTGAAACTACAAACTTGCCTCAAAAATGTTTGTATGATTTTAGCAACTAGTAATTATTTTACACATATGCTGGAAATTAAAGCTGGATACATACAAATAAATGGATGCAATCGTCGCAATTCTCAAGCAAACTTTGCTTGTTTTTTTCAAGGATATGAAGGTCTTGCCCTTGATGTAATGTGATAATTATACGATTATATTTACATTAGCAGCGCAACTGGTAAACGATATAGTTGTGAAATTTTATGTTACTGTCTGCTTTCGATTCCGTGTGTTATTTAGCGTTATTCACTCATTTTGCTAATGTTCTACAGAGATTAAATATCTTTAATTGACAACACAGTCCAACTTTTTTACAAATTGCACAAAAACAAAACGTGAATGCTTAAAACACAACATGTATGTATATCTTTAATTAATTTACATAAACATGTCACAAAACGTCTTAGATTCACTTAAATTTTATGATGCTAATTAACTGCATGTAGAAATGGGCTTCTCCGCATTCATTTTACTTTTTAATATGCTACCAAGCGATTTTATTTGTATAATTCAGCAAGTCTTTTGACATCATCACAAATTATGCGGCATTTTAAGAGAAAAGGATTATGCACATGTTCACGAATTTCGCTTATTTTATAGCTTCCAAAAGAGCTAAGTTGAATGTATGTATTTTTATTTTTTTCTCTTTCGAAGATTGGTTTTTGTTCATCATGCCAATAAATTCAATCCACGCAACTGGATTTATTTTGTAACTCACCATATATAATACAACCGTCAACCGTAATATTATTTAGAAAATGGATCTTTTTTTCTTGAATTGATTGATTCACATCGGTATAATATGTGCTTGCAAGGTGGTCTTGCATGATAAATCATATTTCTTTTTTACGTTTGCGATTTGATCTTCATTTATGAAATTTATTAAGAAAAGATTTACAAACTTTAAAATAGCCAATAGCCACATAAAATTCGGTCAAAATTATGCAATGCATTGCCCGTTTATCGGCATGCTCTATGATGTCTGTGTGTCTGGTCATAATAGATTCTCCCTCAAATTTAAATACATATATTTTTTAATGGTTGTCAAGTTAAAATTCCTAAAAAGCAGTGGTTTGACAATGGAAAAAATATAAATCTAAATAATCTAAGATTGATTCATCATAAGTAATATCATTGCCCCTGTATACGAATTGATTATATTTATAATATAACAGAATCAAATCAAATCTAGATTTTGTTGGTTCGTTTTTAACATTTCCGCTTAAATTAAATTGATTCAAAATGTGATATAATGTGGTTTCTGCTGTTTCATCTATGCAAATCGTTGTACTAAAGTAGCTAAATAAATGTGTAACAGAAATGTAGCTTCTTCAGTATAACGACTTGTAATGTTCATAGTTCATAGTGCCCAGTTTTACAATAGACCGATTCTGATATTTACCGAAACCCTTTAGCGAAAAAACTAATATACCAATAGTCATTGTTAGAGGCGATTTCAAGGTGGCATATCACTGTATTTATCTTGTATCGGTTCTTAAACTGCAGGACATAATAACAATGATAGTATATTAAACTTTTGATATACACTAGGAAATGAATAAGGATAATCGAATGTATACATTTGTGTTTAAAAGGTGTGTTTCTAAAATAAAAAGTGGCAACACTTGAGGCTCTACTTTATGTAACGAGATTAATATTTACCAGTTTCAATATTTTTGTTACCAGAATAGCATAAATCATTGGGGATGATTTCAAACACTGCCTTTTTACAATTTTTTTTACTTAGATGATCTTTGTTCATTTGT
Organism: Entomobrya multifasciata; assembly: GCA_034693345.1. Classification (NCBI taxonomy): domain Eukaryota; kingdom Metazoa; phylum Arthropoda; class Collembola; order Entomobryomorpha; family Entomobryidae; genus Entomobrya; species Entomobrya multifasciata. The sequence continues at coordinate 12,831 of JAQFXM010002245.1, forward strand.
GTACGAAGAAAGTAAAGTTTAAAGATAGGTAATTTAATATTACCGTTTTGTTCTGCTAAATAAAGTCTATTATTGTTTAGTGAAAAGGCAGTAGGCTCAATTGTAGGTTGTACCCGTGAAGTCATTATGCAAATGCAATAGCTTATAAATACGATGCGTGCGAAGAACGTTGATGATGGCGATTGCTATTTTCACTCTTGCAGCTTTCATGTGTGTTTATATAGGTTATGCTTTTGTGAATATTATCTAAAATATATGGAGTGCAGACAATTACCATTTTCAGTTTGCCGTGACCGTGTATTTACAACGCTCCTGCAGTCTTTTAATAACATTTTGAGAGTATACTCATAATACTCAATAAAAAAACTGTCAGCCCAGACAGCGAATTTTCACCTAGCCTTCTCTGGCATGGCAAACACATATATGTACAAATGTACATTACATGTAGTCTAGTTGTATCCAAGTTATCCAAGTATTTATGCAATCGCTGCTATGATTGCCAAACCAATATTATGTTCGTCTTGTATTTCTCCTGTCAAAATATGGCTTGAGAAAGATGAATCTGGCCGTAGGGTGGATTCTATACTTTGAGGGTGGGGCTGCATTGATGATCATATCTTTTTGAGCTGCTTTGTATTCCTTTCCAGTTATCATATTCCTTAACCAAAGTAAGCAGACTGGTATGAATTTTTGGTGGTGGTTGTTAACTCGGTTGAAACTTCGGTTTTCCTCTTTTGTCTTTTAGTACCTTCTCTGCTGTTCATTTTGTCTGTAGACTGCAGAAACTTAAAGGCAAGTAAAACAACAAAGCAAAGTATTTGCCATTACTCTTATCATTTTGGAAAACGAAAATGGTATGATAATGACGATGATGATGATCAGTTTTAACTGGTAATGTGATGGTTCCTTCTTTAAGTTTACGAAGAGAATATGTTTAGACGTACATATGTACGCATTGTCATAATAGCCGCGACATGATAAGGTTACATATTGTCATGCCTGTTGGTCAACGCCATAATTCATATTTTTCAATGTAGTAGAATCGAAAATCTGCATAATATATTTGTACCCATATTGATTTTCAGCAAGCCAGTAAAATATCTTTAAGAATGGGACTGTGTAACACGTATAATTTTAATAAATTGCAGGATTCAAATACGGCGTGTGAAGCTGAATGCAGATTTTACTAAATATGCTGAAGTTGTAAACCATCGGGCAGCTGCATTTATGACGTTTAACAAACTTAACCCTTTTGCTAAATCTGAATTTCCTTTTTCGTTTAAAAAATAGGAATTTCAATTTATGTATCTTAGATTTTCCATATTCAAATGTACGTTACATTCATACAATATTTGTTCCATTGTAATTATAAATAAGAATTTACTAGTCAATAAAACAACGATAAAGTCTTCCAGGCATTCATGTTAAATAAAAACAATGTGGATGATAACATGACATGCAATGCACATAGAAATTAAATACTGCAGACAAAACCAGCTTTTTATTGAACTGATTCATGTGGGATGATGACCCACTGTTACAAACAACATTTTGTATTCGGAATGCAAAAAATACGACAGATTGCATGTTTGTTATCACTAATGATAGTTATCGCATGAAAATGACTGATTTGTCAGGGCAACTCCAAGAATAGTTTTAATTATAAGAAGCGCATTCTTTTTCACGCCTCATCCAGGAATTACGATTCGTCATTCACATGAATGTGTATGCCAACATACTTGAACTCTTTTACTAGTCCTTGGTCGTTTTAGAAACTTAATTATTTTTTGGCTGTTTCCCAAAGTAACTCACTTGACATATTAAAATAATACTGTACACAAATATAATTTCAAAAAAGTAAACAATGCTATGATTTTACTGACAATTACTTCTTTTATTAAAAGCTTCCAGAAAAGCTTTAAACAATTTCAAAGATGTTTTGAAATGATTTGATGAGCTACGTGTAAATATCTGCAATAGCTGGTGAGATTTAAAAAAATCGATACACAAGTTTCATATGATTGTCAACCTAACCGGATTATTATAGCCATAAAAAATATTCGGTTTATACATTTCATGAAATTATACAGCTTATGCAATTATTTTTACATGTGAAATATCTAAATTTGCGGAGGAGATTGAATGGAATTTGGGAAATTCCTGGCATTCCTTACTTGTGTGCTATTTATAATAGTTTGTTTAATACCATTATGCATAAAAAGTATGCATGTATACAGCACAGTACAACTTGTTATGACATAGTACATGATTCCAAGAATTGAATGATTATTATTATCATCATCATGTCTAAATATAATAGCTTCCTTATAGCAAAACGGAATGGTTTTTTATATAGAATCATCATCGATTTCCAATGTATGTATCTTTACAGTGCTTCGCTGAGTGTAACTTGAGAATGCCAATAATGCAAAGGTCTGATACTAGAGTTTGCTAGATTTCTCCAGATAAATCATGCACTTACTTGATCTTAATATCAGCTCAACAACATACACATCTATATGTGGCTCACTTTCACAAGGCATAAAATCTACGTAAAGCTGTACAAGATTTCCTTTTCCAATTAAAACGTATGCCGTACAATAAAGTAAACGTAATCATATTGTGGTATGTAAAGACGCTGCATTTGTCTTTTTCCATTGTGTCTTGTTGTGCATCTTTTTATGCCAAAATCAACATCTCTTCTTTGTTGCATACAAGATGATGACATGGAGATAATGTGTACTGTGTACTCAGAAGCACTGACAGAGAGTCAGAGTTCTTTGCCGGTAAGCAAGATCAGCATTCGGCATATGTATTATTGTATGGAGGTTATTCACTGTCCATCAGATAAACCAGCAACACGTATTTAGTGGACACGTGACTGAATATGAATATATTTGGCCATCGTATTTTATTCCCTATCTAAATAAGTCCATCCGTCGTCTTTAGTACATTCTTTTATTCTCTGCCGTTTTATCACAATTGAGATAAGTAATTTAATATGCTATAATGTTGTAATTGTTTCGTTGGATAACTTGGGCATGAATTCAATACTGTCATTTAAAAAATATTTTTATTCATCGTCATCATTAGTATCCATAACCATCAAAGAGTGAATAGCTGAGAGTTGAGGAACTTGCAATGGACTGCATAACTGCATAAGGTTCTTTATGTAAACGTATGCAAGCTTCAAAAATAGTTAATTCGGCAAGTAAATAAGAAACAAGGGGAAAGCTTATATCGCATCTCAGAAGACAAGCCACTGCTTGCATTGCAATGCAATGTAGTCATACAATATTATGTGTTCGTTCCACATGCAGTTTTCAAAAGACAGTGAAAAAGAAAACAGGTCTGCGTATATACAATGTATCGCGGCGACACGGTGGTGATGCGCAACGTAGTTGCTTTTTTGTGGTGGTAATGTTTTGTGACTAGTGACATTACATTCTTCTATCCTTTTTTACTCATTTCCGAGAGGACAGAACGCTTAACTCAGTTTGCCAATTCATTTTTCCACGTAGTGACAACTTGAACATAGTCAGAGAGAAATACTTTTTTGTATTTGATGCGCATCCGTTTATTCTACATAGAAAGCTCTGCTTATTCCGTTATATTTAACAACATTCAAAATAGCACGTCGTGAGAATAGAAAAAATAATAATATTTTACTGCAAAATCTATTCTCGTACTTCACTACTCCAAACTATCAATAGGTAACAGAATAGGATTTTTTCTTATTTCCTGTAATTCCTCTTTATATAAAAAAAAGTTTAGAGGGAAAAGGATGTTCGTAAAAAGTAATTTGGAAATTAGTTGTGAGTTCGTTTTGTCAGTTATATGTCGAATTTAAAAATACGTTCAAGTTGCTACATAAAAGTGACTTATAACAATAATACGTTTCGTTACAAAACACGTGTATCTTTACCAATTCATACAATATATGGATTTGAACAGTTTAAACTTCAACACTGGAAGATTTTTTAAAATTCATTGTTGTTGTCTCCAATTGTTTTCGCAAGTTGTAAAAGGACTTCGCCGAAACGGTCTAGTACGTCTCCATCCGTGCTAGTTTTTTAGTGATATTTTTTATTTCTTATATTTCCTGTTTTCATTTTGTTCGCCCTGTACATCAAAATGTACACTTAATAGACGCTTATTTGTCCACGAAACGATGTATATCGGACCTTTCAAACCTGAATATACACATAATTTTTACAAATGTACTCTTGCTCTTTAAAACACCATCACCGTCGACATCATCAACAACAGTTACATACATACAGATATTATATTGTATCCAACGGAACATTAACTGATATTTTCCCCTGATGCTTTTGCTTGCGAGAATTTATGTTCTGAATTTTTAAGCTCTCTATAAAGTTTTTTGGTGGCAGTTGTTATATGTAATGTATATATATATACTCAATCTTTGGCACTGAGAGTTTTTTTATACCTACGAAAATGTAATTTACACTCTTCGTGTTTAATGCAAACCATTATTTATAATATGTAGGTAGACCTAAATATCATGGTATGTATGGATGCTCTAACAAGTATTTGCTCTGTGGGTGCACGTTTAACATACATAGAATAAAAGAGGTTGAAATTCTATGTATTATCATATCGCATATCGTTAACGGCAAGTTTTAGGACTTTTTTGATATCATCTTTGTAGAACATTTGATTTTTAAAAGTGAGTATCAAGTTTTCGCTCGCTAAACAGTTTTCGTTGGCAGTTGCTCTTTCTCCTTCTTTAAGATCGCCAGGAAAAGTACAGAGTAAAAACGCGATCAAGTGTCCTCCAAAAAAGGTTACTGGTTATGGTTCAAAACGTTCCAACTCTCACTATAAGTGACGGTCAGTGATCCAAACGTCTGAAAGCCCAAAGACACAAATATCATCATCAATTTTCGTCAATGATTTTAGTTTCTAATAATTTTAAAGTTGATTTAACATTTTACTGCGTAGTAAATATATTTCATGTGAACAGTTTGCAGTTAGTAATAATAATAAATGTTTTAACTGTTTTGAGTGAGCAAGGTCATTTGGACAATGTAAATTATAGATAATTTGTTTATCTGTGCAACTGACAGTTGAAGTTTGCTCACTACTTCCGAATATGTGAAAGTGGAATATTTGTTTTGAAATAAATAACGCATCAAAATATATATTGAATCTCTGAAAAAGTACACATCGCCCCAAACTCATTTTCCTACTGCCTGTACCTATCCATCAAATCAACAGAGCATAAGTGAAAAGTTCCTAATAAAAAATCTTAATCAAGTAATGTCATAACAATGTTTTAATTGCTGACTATTTCGTTATGTGCTTTTAGTTTTAATTGGAAATTAAGTGACGATTACGTTGTATCAACTTAAACTCTCGTTTTATTGCGCGTTAAAAAACGGGTTTATATTTTTGTACAGCAATCAATAAAATCGTAATAAAATATGGAACTTACAGTTGGTACAAGTTTAGTACATATATGATTGAGATTTCTGCGAACAAAGTACTTCTTCAATACTTGTTTACATGAGTGTTTTCATTTGGATATGTGATTTATTCATAGTTTTCTTCATGTTGTTGTGTTGAGGTTAACTTTTATTATCAAGGTCTTCTCTGAGGAATCATCTCTCACAGGTTGATAAGTTGTGCAATACGCTCATAATACAGTCTCCTCATCGACTCTAACAATTGTACTGACTTCAATAACTTGCAACAAAGCTAAAGGCGCCAGGTTATCACTCTAATATACAGGTACACACGTCATAGAGATGTACAGTGACTTGACTTGTTGCTAATCCTCATCTGCTTGACTGACTGTGAATGCGAAAGAGTGCGTGGGTTGATAGCTCATTTCGGGCCTAAGTTGTTAGCTTATTGCATGTACGTACGACGTTGTGCTATCGTCTTGAAGTTGTACATACATAAGTGCCGATTGTGCAGGTATGCGCCCAATAAACGATCATAGACTAATAGTAATTAAGGAATCTTGGGTGTTCCTATATTTGTACTCGTTTGCAAATTTAATACGGACAGTAAATGAATACATGGCATACCTTTTTCATTGTTTATAAATTATGAGACAACGCCATCATCTTTGTGATCATCAAATCATCTTCATCGTCTATTTTTTATGATTATTATATCGAGAAGCAAACACATTGAAAAACGAACAACAGACATAGACACAGAAGAGAGAACTAGAAATTGGTTCGATGATGTGATAATTATGATATTGATACTTACATTAGAAATACCTGTATAATATACATAGATACAAACACATATTTGATGTGACTCGCCAAATGATATAGCATGTTGCTATAAACGTGTCGTCTACGAGATAATTTAGAAATATGTATGTAATGTGAGCTCATAATGGAAAAGTTGTGAGCTGTCGTTTTTTGAGTTCCTTTATTACCTTGAAGAGACTGCGTTTGGAGAACTAACCTGTTAGATGAGTCACCACACGTCGCATCAATCGTCGTCATCTCGGCTTTTATTCCCATCTTCAGTGCCGCAAATTTAAATAAATAAATATATATACATAGATATATCTTACGTACAAGAAAGTGTGCGCTGCTATATTTGTTTTATTATCATATTGATCTGATTATAGATTGCATGAAAGAAGTTAATAGGATGTAAGTGTACGATTTTGTGGAGACGATATATTATTGGCATTATAATGAGGGCCGATGATGATCTCGATCACTATTGTCTATGATCATCTCTATATTACAATGTATGTATATTATTACAAGTTCACTATATAATTAAACATACTATTATACATATAAATGTGAGTGTTGATGCTGAAATGTGTCATGTCAACAGCAGAAAACAACAACAGTAGTAAAAGGTTACTGTTTGATCACTGGGCTTAGTTTGCTTATGTTTATTACGTTACTAATCTAGTTTGCCTCATAAATATAATGGCACTCAACATCATTGTTGTTCAAGTGTTGAAGTGGTGAGTATATTTTCTTTTTATGTTGTTCTGGTACAGTAATAAATAAACACATTTAAAGAAAAGCAAAAAGGAAAGAAATTATAAAAAGTAGGAACAGTCGATTTTTAAGCATCCAGAAACGCTTAAAACAATTTTTTGATAAATATATGTGCAGAAGCTTTTGTGATTCCACATGAGTGGGAAAATGTTCAAGACAATGTTGAAGAGTGAAAGTGTCGACTCGGAGCCAGAGTCACTCAGAATGATGAGTGAATTAAGCAAGAAACCGAAAATATTTCGGAGAAGTGTGACAGTTCCGTCGGAAATAACATCATCTATGCGGAATGATCCAGAAATAATGGACGTCTATGACATGGTAATTAATTTTTCAGACAAGTTTAAACAATTTTCATCGTAATTTTCTTTTCAAGCCATAGCAAATGTAGTCAATAGTTTAAGTCAATAACTTTTGTACAAATGGTATATCGTATAAACCTACCTGCTGGTAAGAATTGCATGTAGAAAGGTTTATGAGAACGCCCAAATATGGATTTCACTTGTTGGAAAAGTCTCGTATCAATTTATTTTACTGCTGCGTAAACTACTTTGTGCTCAGTTAGCAAGTTTATTTCCACATGGTGAAATATGAGATAAGTCAAATTAGTAACCTGTGGATCATGTTTCAATTTAGTAGAAAAATTGAACGGCTGAAGCTTATTTTACTTTAAAAGGGTTACATAGTTACATGTACATATAACTACAAAAATGTTACAAAGTTATTAATTTTAGCTTAAATTTATCTGTGTACACAACTTTGTATATAATTAATATACGAATATATGCATAACATACGATATGATATAGGTGATAATAAATATTGACATTCATTTTTCTCCATTTAAGAACAGTGCACGTGAGAAGACGAAGATATATTTAAAATGGACAATGGACAATGGCAACACAGTATATTTTGATAGCACATGTCGTTGTTTTTTTCATTAAAATATACCAAGGAATAGTCCATTTTAAATTTTGGTATTTATGCCATGATCATTGACAGTTTTTAAATCCTTCGAAGCGTTTAGCTAAACGTCTTAACTATTTGCCCTATAACTTTACAATGTGGAGCCTAAAAAGTTTTTGAAAATGGGCCTTATGGTTTATAGAAGCTAGGAAACTGATAAAACATTGATAAAAGTCGGAATCGCGGCTATCAGTCGGTAACATACTCATTTAACAAAACATTAGAGTGTCTACCGACTTTTTGTATATATTTTTTAAGTGACCAACCTGACTGTATATATTGTATATGTATTTATAGTGTATTTTTGGTCAGACTTTGTTGTGCGAAAAGTGCATGAAATGTGCAGTGTACACCCATTTGATTTGCACGCAACTCATATTACATACATTTATTTCTACAAGTGAAACATAAAGGTGCACATAACAACAACATGTTGTTGTGGTAACTGTCTCTGAGTTTGGTCATTCTAAGAAATAATAATGAATAAACTGATCGTTTTTAGAGCCAAGCTTATTTTACAAAAAAAAATCGTCAGCATATTGCGCCCCTAATGAGGAAGTCGCTGCAGGTGGTCGATTGTTACGTTTTATGTAATTGGACAGTAATGTTTGAAAAGGCTCAATGTGCTCGTCTTGATTTTACCTTATTTGAAGGCGATGGATGAAGATGAACGAAATTCATAACTTACATGGAATGATATTTGATGTCATATGCATGCACTATAATATAATGTAACATAATAGCTATATATAGCTGTCCATTAGCTAGCCTAGGTTTTTGGAATAATTGTAAAGTAAAGGCTTTTTGCTAGTAATATTCCACCTTTTCTAAGAACGCGTTTCAAATTTCACAGCTGAAAAAGGATTTATTTCGTTCAATAAAGTGACAATTATTATGCAAATACAATGCTATGCTGTGCAAAGAAAATTATTTCAAACAATACAACTGGAAATGCTGTGGGTGCCGTGTGAGAGAAACTTGAACGAAATTGAAAACTGGCTATGATTTTTTGGCAGAGTTAGTAATACTTACTATTCAAATTAATATCTTCTTCAATAATATTTTCAAACGTAATGGCTAGTGATTAATTTCTTTAAATAAATATTCAATATTTTGTTTTTTATTAAAATACCTACTATTTATACATTCTGTTTCCAAACATGCCTATACATTGTGTATTTAATTGCATCTATAATCTGTGAGGGCATATTCAATATTTATTTTTTAACAAACACAAACATTCACTGAGGGGAAATTTGCACAGTAGCTCAATGATTTATATTACCATGGAGATTTCATCTCCACTGATTTCTTCGAAGACAGCATGTGACAAAGAGAAACATTCTAGAACAACTGTAAAGGAACATTTATCTTACTCTTTTCTTTAAACATAACAATCAAATGTGTACCTTTCGTCATAACTTCTCGGCGAATAAATGAAAAGAGTAACATTTGACATCCATTTTCCCCTTTCAGTAAACGTGAATGTAAAGCAATAAAACTGCAGCGTCCACAACGCTTTTACAAGACATGAACAATTGCATGACTTCGGTTGGCTGGTATCTTGTTTTTGTACTAGCTTTTCATGTGAGAGATGAAGTACAAAAAAAGGAATGTTGATTCATCCACGTGTGCATCTTTTTTGCCCATAAAAGGCACTGCAGACAACACCTCCTTCCAGGTGTGTATGTACTGTGTACATGCTTCCTCTGTTTTGAAGAAGTCTGCGAGTACCCAATTCTTTCAGGTTCGTGGTTGCATGTAATCGGTGTCGGTCGTAATTTGACAAGACCTTTTCAAATGTTTGTTTCAAAACTGTGAGTTAATGTAAACAAAAAACAACTTCGAGCAAATAAAAATCTAATTACACGACGAGGATAATGCTATTTTCAGCCACAATCGATTCTTCACACTTTTATTTCGAACCTCAACTGCGAAGTTTTTTATTGTAAAATGGCAATAACTCTAGACGCCGCCAAATGGGATATTATGGAGATGATAAAAGTACACTTGAACGTATTATAACAAGCTTAGAACTAAATACGTAGCGGATTATGGCTAAATGTATGCAACTTTGAACTCTAATAACTACACAACTAGTAAATGCATGACCTTGTTGTTAATACCAATAGATAGCCTATGATCTAACTTACATTTACGCAAAAGCTTTTTTTGTCTTGTCTTTCCACTAAGTTGTAGTGGTTCCATTTGTAAAAGTAGTCAAAAGATTGATTTTTCATGATTTTGGAGCACAAGTTTTTTGAATGGCTGTAAATTTTAAAATTGTAAACATAAGATCAAGAAATTGATCATGAACTCATTATTTTTTATGAACTTTTCTGCTGTAGTAATTGTTTGGTCGTAAAAATTGATTTCGTTTTTATAATAGAGGTACGATTTTTGCCTAATTTCAATTTTGCGCATTAGTACTTTAATTTTGCTTGCCTGGATTATATTGAAGGTACACTTTTTGGTCTGCTTCTGATGAGTCCGCATAGCTAGAGCCAAATGTTTTTGCATAAAGTTAAGTTAAATCTTTGGCTATTTAGAGGTATTAACATTAAGTCAAAGCATCCACAACATTCGTACTTATTGGTGATCAAAAGTGCATACATTTAGCTATAATTCCCTACGTATGTGGATATTTACTACCTTTTACATGTATATTTGAAATAAGCAAGTTGTGCAATGAATGTTTTATTAGCGTGCATACCGTGTCGATTGTCTTGACTAGGTTGTGTTTCATAAAATATATTCACATGTAGGATTCACAAGTTGACTGGATGAATGACTACATATTTTGTTTAAAGACGATATCTACATATCGCTCTTTGTCAATGCAAACACATCAAATAATTTTCGTTCGTCCGCATCAATGATTGACTAGTCTGCTTTGTACTGTGCATGTGAATTGTATGCGTCAAAGTATTTTGTAGACCAGATAGTCATATTTCTTGCCTAACAAATATTCTATTTATAGGAGAAAATGAGGAATCTGTAAGGATTACTGGATATACTTGATAAAAGCATACGTGTTCAAATAGTTTATCCGGTAATACTTATATGTGTTAGAAATTTGGATAAGGAACAATGTCTAAATGTATTCCGTTGATCTACCTGCATGTTACCAACAACGTTGTATATGTACAAACAAAATATGTGTTCATACAAATCAACTTGTGCATCCTACGTGTGCATATATTTTATGCAACACAACTAAGGGAAGACAACCGACACGTAAAGTATTCAAGGTAATAAATTATCCATTGCACAACTTGCTCCCGTTCAAATAGATATGTAAAAAGTAGTAAATATCCACATTACAGTCCGAGATAATGAAGAAAAATTTAGAGGGATGCACTGAGCAACATTATTGAGTTTCGAAGGGTCGTCTGCGTCATAGTCAACAAATTTAACTTTTTTGGTGTCTCTAGGATAGGGTATGATGGGAAAGTAAGAAATACAAACTTTCAGCCCCCAATCTCCCATGGCACCGGTGGCAGCACCCGGCAACCACGGAAAAAACCAACTTTTTGAAAAATTCTTTTTTTTTGAACGCGTGAAGCAAAATGATTGAAATTTGGTAGGAAGTTGTTGTCTGTTTTCACAACATATTTTGGCTTCACGTCAGCTTAAGCTGATTAAAGTTTAGACCACGCAAGGAGCATATGGTGACGTTAACAGCTAATACATTTTTTAACGGACACTTATATCTAGAGTACATAAACTGGTCTTGAATAGAATTGCATTAAGCATAGCAGAACGTATTTTGTAAACGCACTAGTAATGTTATTGATTCTTCAAGCATTCTCTATAAAACAAGCGTCATTCATACGCTACATATACATGTGCTTATATTAGAAACTTTGTGTACTTGAAAGTACATGTAAAAATATTTAATACAAAGCATAAAAACAGTTCATCGGAGGACAACATCTTCATTTCAACCCAAGAGTACGAAAATAAGCATCAGTATCTCTTCAGTCATTTTTCAAGTTTACACTGTATTACTCAAAGCACGAAGTATACTTAAGATTGAAACTGGGTGGTCGAAAAATATTACTCAAAACAAGTCATTTGAGCACGCAGATTCATTCATTCATTCTTTTAAACAGATTTATTTGCAAACGTGATAAAGACTAGGCTTTTGTACTTAGCAAGCCTACTTAACTCAAAATAACTAAACTTTATTTTAAGTCGTCAGCTTTGTGATAAACAGTCGTCGTCAGTTCAATATAGTTTGAAAGACTTTAATCAGATAGAGCAAATTTGAGTAAACTAAATCATTTTGAACAATATTAGTTCGTGGAGGCAACAACTGATATTTTCACTTCACACAAGTCATAACATTGTCACAACAACGATTATCACTGAGATGGCTCTGAATATATTTAAGTGTGGCGATTGTGAAAAAGCATTTCGTTCCAATCTAATTTTAGTTGCACATGCCAAAGTTCATCTTGGAATTCACAAGTGCCTATTTTGTAAAAGTTGTTGTACTTATGAGTCATATCTTTTTGCTCACTACCGAAGACATATAAACGAGAACCCATACTCGTGCAAGTTGTGTGACAAATCCTTTGCAACAAATGGCAATTTGAAGTTTCACATACAAACGCATACACAAGAGAAGCCTTATAAGTGTACTTTTTGTCAAAAGTCGTTCTCTACTGGACCAAATCTGAGAATTCATCAATTGGTGCATGTATGTATGTATTTTAGGGCAGGGTGCTGAAGACCATGGTAAGTGGGCACTCCAGCACCCATATGTGGAATCTAAAGAAAGATTATTACAGCTACCCTATTCACCTTACATTCACCTATTGGTGATTAATGTAGTGCCAAGTCCCCAAAACGACCAGTGCTCCTAATAAATTTTAGGAGTCTGGCGGGGGAGGCACGAGGTATATCTTCTGGACTTACCGTAGCAGATCCAAAGATTTTCAGACGTTCAGGGGAAAACTTTTCGCACGCACACAAAAAGTGCATGCTGTCTTCCCTTTCTTTGTTACAGCACTGGCACACATCCGATTCTACGACGCCCATTCTAT